>BMAO01028366.1:0-15057 GCA_019973975.1 Trichonephila clavata
GTATCCGACTACGTTGAAAATGCCATTTTCGGTCAAAAATCGCATTTCCTTTTTATTTTACCATTTTAAAGTTCAAGCAATTAGCTTTCTAAATCTGTCTTTGTTTTGTCTGTGCGATAATTAGAAAAAAAGTTACAGATGTTTAAAATATTTTTACAGCTGTCATTCGAAACCGGAAGTGGTGAAATCGAAACCGGAAGTTGTCTGTTTAACATGCTTTTTACCGATAATTTTTGCAGTTTCAACCCATTATAATTTTAAAAACTATTTCTGACAATTTTTTTAATTATTTAATTGATGGGCAACAATTTCGATCTTTTAATTCGACTCTTGCGATTGGCAACATTTGTTTCTTCTGACCTCACATGTTTTTGTTTTGATTTGTGCCTTACGAATTTTGATCCTAAATTTCTTCTAAAAACTTAACTTTTTTCGATTTAATTGTACAATTTTTGATCGTTGATGGTTTCTAGACATTCTGCTTTTAAAAATTCAAGTTATAATGGTTCATAAAACTATAAAAATAACTTCTTGAAAATGCAACAGTGGACTGATAACAGTAGATTGGTAACAAAAACATTGGAAGTAATAAATATTCAAACTTGTAATGAACAAAAACTGGATTCACTGAAGAATTTTTCACAGTGCAAGAATGTTTTTAATGGAACATTAAGAGGTTATGGAATATTTTATTTAAATATTTTGGGAAGTATGTTTTTCTCAATTTGTGTTTCTTCAATTGTTTTGAGAAGAATCTGTACCTGCATGAAGATTACTTGTTTGGACTGACTTCTAATGTGACTTTAAAATGCTCCAAATGTACTTTTATTGTCAATTTTTCAGCTACTAAAAAGCTTAAAAACCAAACTTCAATTAATTTGCAACTTATTTGTGGAATGTGAGTTATTGGAAGATGACATTTGTCTGCGAAAAAGTTACGTGCTAAGCTGAATATGTTATGCCGTATGGCAAAAAGAGCATATAGACTTTGTGAAAGAAATATCTTGGCTGCTGCTACATCAACGGCTAAAGATGTCATGAATGCTGCTGTGTTGGTAGTAAAAAGCATTACAAAATATTTCCAACACGTCAATTGGAGAATGTGGAATATCCGTTGACGACAGATACATGGACATTCTTCCCTAAAAGTTTCTATAGAAACTTTATCCATCGCCACTGGGAAACTTCCAGATTAGGAAATTATGTCTAAGTTTTGTAGAATTCTAAATGTCTAGTCGAACATGCGTGTTCCTGCATTCATCTGGTATTTACTTCAATCATGGAATCTGTTTGTGCGTACAAAATCTTTGTGTGATTTTATACCACGAGATCTTAAAACAATGTTGATTTCTATGGTGTGTGATGGTGATTCCCAAGGATACATTTTAGTTAAAGATCTATTTGATGTCAACAGTGTCATAAAATGAGTGCCTAATATACTTCTAAGAAAGAGTGAGTATTCGGCAAAGAAAACTTAGAAAAAGCCAGAAAAACCTCGGTGGGAAAGAAAAACTTTCCAGTGTTATGATTAATAAAATTCAAAACTATTATGGCAGTAACACCAATCACGTCAAAGCTCTGCTAAGTGCGGCATTTTTTCTCGGTGGCTCCATCAGAGAGATACCCATGTATGCACCATGCCCAAATGGAGCTGAGAGCTGGTGTGAGTATCAATGAAGAATAGCCACCGGAAAAAATATATATAAATAAAGGTGTAAGCCTTTCCATGAAACTTTTAAATATTGTTAAACCTGTGAATACAAAGTTGTTTGATAAGCAGTTATTATAAAATTGCCTCCACGGTGTGACACAAATGTAAACAAATCATTTAACGCGTTTTTTGGCAAATTGTTCTGAAAGAAACTTTTATTGAGCTGAAAACATTTTCTTTGGGTACCCATATTGCTGTCATTATTTTTAACAAAGCTTTTATTTGTTTGTTTGAAAGCTTTTGGCATAAATGCAAATTATTATACACTGCGTGATGACAGATTTCTTGCCATCATTCACACAGTGACTCGAAACAACATTCTTTGCCTTTTTAAAATCAGCCAGAAAAAAAATATAGGGCCCAAAGAAAGTTAAAATTTAATAAAATAGCAAGGAGTGGAGGTGTTAAATATAAATCATTAGAGTTTTAGTAATATACTTGTGATATTTTGTTTTGAAATTACATTTATAAAGTTTAAATGCATTTTTCTCAAAACTGTTTTTTTGTAAATTTCTTGATATTTCAAATGTGATATCTAAAGAGCCAATAGAGATACTTGTATGAAATTTTACACAAATGTTATTAATAGTATTATCTAGAGGTTGGACTAGCAGCTAAGAAATTGAACAATTTTTAGTGATTTTATAGTTGGATTTCCTTATAAAAGTATCGAAAATTTGAATGAAATTCATAGGTTGTAGCTTCGATTAGCTATAACTTTTGATTAAAAGAAAATAATTTAAAAACTTGTAGTACAACCTCTAGAAATGTGTTTGAAAAATGTGCTGCAGCAATTTTTTTTGTAAAATATAAATTATTTTTAAAAATAGAGCCTTTGAAAAAATTTAAAAAATTAATTTAAATTTCATTAAAATTTCATTAAAATTTTAAATTTTTGTAAATTTTAATGTATGTATATTATTTATAACTGTGTTTTTTATCATAGTGCAAAAAATGAAATTAAAAATGTAAAATTTTTAGTGAATTTTAGAAAAATAAAAAAAATAGGTCTCCGAACGTAGTCGGATACCTTAATCATATTTTATTTCTTATATATATTTTTTCATATGTACTTTTTAGTTCGATTCACTATAAAAGCGTGTTTATTTTTTTTAAACAATAATGTTTTTCAATTTTTTACTTCAATCTTCAATAAGTTTTTTAAGCCAACATTTATTCATTGTTGAATTTATCCTTGATATTCGGAGCCAGAATTTTTCGTGGCTGCTGCAATAGGTCTTCTACTTCAATGGATATTAATTAACGGGTCTGAAGAGTATTTATTCTCGCCGTTTACAAGGCCTCGAGTGTCCCGTATTCTTATATTTCAAAGATTCCGTCTCTAATAAAAATCAAACTAATAAAAGTGTGTTAAGAAGAAATATTGTCAGTCGTATTATCAACTTTTAAACGTATTGCTATAATCATTTGTAATGCTTTATAAAAATAAAAAAAAATATTTAGCAGCTGGAATATAAACCAGTGCTTCTCGAATTTCAATATTTGCGACCCAATATTCAATCATAATTTTCTTCAATTCAATAATACTATACTTTGACGCTAAAGCTACAATATGAATGTAACCTCTTAAGTGTCAGCGGCGTATATATACGTCTTTCCGAAGTACGTTCTTTTCTGTGCAGTGCAAATTATTCCGAAGGCTTTGGAATGCAATCAAAGGACTTTGACAGTGTTTGAGAGGATTTCTTTATTTATTTCTTTTCTCGCCCCCCCAATACATCACATGCCAGCGCCTATGTGGAGAACGGTGGCATTGGGAAGCGAATCGCGTGACTTTTAATCAGCACTGAAGGGATTATTTATAAATTGTACAAATTATCAAGATAAGTGTTAATTTCTGTATATCATTTTATGTGTGGCAAATCCATGATGTCACTCGTGATTATTAACTTTGCTCCTAACTTAATTAAATCTATATATATGGAGAAATGCGACTGACTGACTGACTAATCACGATATCTTCGGAACTATTCAAACTATGGACTTGAAATTTGGTAGACATGTTCCTTTCATGGAGTAGAGATCCGCTAAGAACGGATTTTTTGCGAAATTCGAACCGCAAGAGGCATTACGGGGGTTAATGGGCAATATAAATAAATTTTTTCAATTTTTAAACTACTCAGTGTACAATCTTGCAATTGGGTAAGCAGATTCCTTTCATAGAGTAGAGATCCACTACAAAATGAGTTTAGTGGAAATAGACCCCAAGTGGCGTTACGGGGGCTTTATAGATAATTATTTCCATTTTTAAACTATTACACGCTCAATCTTTAAATTTGATAGAGATCAGCTTCAAGCTGGGTTTTGGGGAAACAGCGCCCCAAGTGGCGTTGCGGGGGATTAAAGAGGGGGGGGGGTTAAAAGATAAATATTTCTTTTTTTAAACTACTTGACCTACCTGCTTGAAAATTGGAAGGCATGTTTCTTTCATGGAATAAATATCCACTACAAAATGGATTTTGGTAAAATTGCCCCTCAAGCGGTGTTGCGGGGAGGGGGGTTAAGGGGAGATATAAATAATTATTTCGATTTTTAAACTGTTAAGACACACAGTCTTGAAATTTGGCAAGCAGATTCCTCTCATAGGGTAGAGATTTGCTACAAAATGGGTTTCATGAAAATCGTCCCCCAAGGGGCGTTGCGGCGGCTCAATTAGCATTACAGATATCCCCCCCCCCATTTTTAATTTATTAGTTTCACAGTCTTCAAATTTGGTAAGCAGATTTCTTTCATTGAGTACAGTTACCAAAATGTGTTGCCTCTCATGCAATGGCTCCCAGGAGCCATTTTGTAACAAGACAATGCTCAGAGTCGCACTTCAAGGGTGTCACAAAACTGTCTCCGTACTGTTACTACCTTCCTTGGCCTTCCCGATCTCCAGATTTGTCTCCAATCGAGCATATCCGGGATCATTCAGGACGGCGAGTTAGGCATCCCACGAGTTTGAACGAACTAGAGGCAAGGTTACAACAAATGTGGAACGAAATGTCTCAAGACATCATACAGAATTTGTATGCCTCAATGCCCGATCGTATCGTATCGTGCATTCGTGCTAGAAGGGGTTCAACAGGGTATTAAATCCACCGTTCTTTTGCCTTTTTCTCTGAAATAAATTATTCTTTTTCTTTCATTTTCTAATAATTTACTTATGTGAAAGTAGTCATTAGGTATGTAAAATTTCGTTTAATTTTGACGCCTCCTTTTTGGTAAGCTAATTTTTTTCTCCGTGTGTTTATTTCTTTTTAACTAATTGTAATATCGAAACAAAGATGGTCAAATCGGCTACCTCGAATCATTCGCGATCTTTTAGTACCTTCGGCGAGTTTCTGCGCCGTGCGGTTCGTGAGATAGACGCACATATATACTTAGATAGATACGTTTGTTTACTTACGAATTTTAATAGTGTAGATCAAACTTTTTTAAGAAAAATGGATTTAATAGAATTTTTTTCTTTTATACCGAATTTGAGATGTGAATAAATTGGATTTTTGGTCAGTTTTTTAATATAAGACATAATTTTATGTTTGAAATATCACATCCCTAGTTTAAATGAAGGATTTTAAAATGTCTGAAAACTTCATTGCGTCCATATGAAAGCCTTCTTTGGTTATTTTTTTATGTTTCTTGATATTTGCATTAATAAATATTCTATAATTATTAACAGTTATGAATTTTGATGAAACTGTAAATATTTTTATATATATTTACTTGAATTCTGTAGATAAATTTACCTATTTAAGTAATGAAGAAAATCAGTGGTGAGAGTATATTTTGAAATAATCAATTATAATTAATTTTGATAAGCATTTGTAGCCACCTGTTTAATATTTTAAATTATGCATTCATGTATCATAATTGAGTGGCTGAATATCGTGAAAAAGAAATTCTAAATGAAAAGTACCAAATTTAATTTGTTTTATTTGTGTATTAAAATAAATCTTCATTGATTATTTGTTTAATTATGCTTAAAAAAAGTTGGTGAATATGATGATCTAGAATTGATTCTGTTTAATAAATTAATAGTTTTTTCTTTAGCTAAGTTTGGCTTTTCATACTCATTAACTGTTGAAAAAAAATAATTTTCTAAGAATTGTATTGATCAATGTAGGTTTACTCAATAAATTAGTTTGAAAATTTTTGTATTTTTTAGGTTATTTTATACTGGTATTTTGAAGGGGGGGAGAGGAGTTATAATTGTGTTAAAAGATAATTAGCAAAGATATTTTTATCAAAAAGAAAACGTACTTTTAACTAGTTCGTTTTTTGAACTAAAATTAACAATTTATAGCATTCAGTCTTGTGGTTTTACGAAATGGCTTCGTCAGTGTACAGTAATGTTCCTAAAGGGATCCATGATAGTTGCAGATTTTCTAACAACGGCAAATTAAAAATCGAAAAAGAATCGCCAGTAAATCCAAAATTATTTCACTCTACTATCAGCAGAATATTTTAGAGACAATATTTCCAGAAGAAATTCCTTTATATGGAAAGAATATTGATAAAGTTGTGCTTCATACCACCGAAGCCTCTAGTCCCATGTCCAAGTCACTTATCACTTAATTAGAAAAGAAAAAAATCAGAAAAATGAATAAAGTGTATCCCATGTGATGAAATACATGTAAAATTACCCTACACTTCTGCACCACCAATACTTTAACCTAAAAATAAAATATTTTGCAATAAGGCTAAACACTACAGAGATCTAACCCACCATAATATTTTCCCCTTTCAAATGTGGATTATTGATTGTCATTGCATACATAGTACATTTCCCATCACCTGGTGCCACCTTTTGGTGTGGCACATTATAGATCAGAGGTTCCCAACCTTTACTCGTGTATATTTCAATGCCGCCCCCTTTTCTAGTGAATATCTTTTGATACTACCCCTTCCCATTCTAGAAAAATAAGTGTGTACATAATACATGGTAAAAATAAGAGTTAAATTTTAAAAAGTATTCTATTACTAATAGAATATATATTTAAATTTTTTTTCTTTCTAAAGCCTCAATTGTTTGACTTGCAAATCTGAAATATCTATTGCCACAAATATACTTGTGTAACATGATACATTAATCATAGATAGGTTATTGTTCGAATTGAAACGTTACGGTGAGTGTGAATTTCTTCATTTAAAAGTGGAATAAAACTTTTAGATTATGTTATAAAGACAGGCAGGGATTTCGATGATACAAAGTAATTCATAACAAACTATTGCTTTCAAAATAAATATAAATTGACAATTTAAGCCTTCCAAGAATCACGCTTTAATTCCCGGTAACATATTTATGTTTCTTGGATAATATACGTAATGAAATGCAGTGGACGAAGTATTTTCCCTACTGCTCACAGACAAAGACAAGACGTGCACTACATGAATTAATGCACTACATCATTCAATTTAATGTAGGACTGAATGTAATGTAATATTTAAACTTTTCCTGCACTTCCCAAACTACCTAAATTTGTGAATTTTCGTGCATGTGATATTAAAATGATTTAAATACATACAATCAACATGAGGTAAACAGTGTGACGTGTGTGCGTCCCCCCCCCTTGAGACATCTGGGACGCTTCCCACGGCCCGGTCAGTTTTAGAAGAATGATGGCCACACGTGCAAAACCACCTGCAGTCGCTAATATACTGAGACGGACGTGTCTTAATTAGCCCCTGCAACCTTTGACCCGAGGGAAGCATTTCGCCGCCACCGGATGTGGGGGATTTTTCTTTCTGTGTTTGCATGGGACCAGTGTTATTGTGATACTAGAGAGTAGTAAATATTGTGTGAATTTTAACAAATATATTGTGCTGATATTGTTCAAAAATGGCTTTTCTCGGAAAAGGGAAAAAGCAAGATATGTTGCTACTCGCAGAGGAATTAGGGGTAGATGTCACACCAAACATGACTGTCCCTAACCTCAAAACCGCAATCACTAACAGTGAGGGTTACGAAGAGGAATTCGTAAAAAATCTGTTTATTATTGCAAATAGGAAAATTGAAGAGGAATGGGAAAGGGCAGAAAAAATTAGATTTTCAGAATCAGAAAGAGCAGAAAAAATTAGATTTGAAGAATCAGAAAGAGCAGAGACCTTAAGATTAGCAGAGCACGCGTTGAAAGAGAAAGAATTACAATTAAAATTTGATCTAGAAAGATTTAAAATAGAATCCGGACATAGTGTAAACGATGAATCAACCGGCTGTATAAATCCCCGTTCTGTAACCTCGAATGTAAATTTAAGAAAATTAATCCCAGATTTTAATCCAAATCAGTCAGTTTGTATTTGGTTATTTTTGAACGTCAGGCTAAAAGGGCTTTAATTGAAAAAACAGACTGGGTAGGGCATTTATTAGGTTTGTTACCTTTGGATATCGTGCAGTTCATTGCTCGCGAACCGGAGGAACAAGCAGAAAATTATGACTATATTAAAAAACTATTACTTAAACGATTTAAGTTAAGTCCGGAAGTCTTTCGCCAGAGATTTGTTAAACACCAAAAGAAATCGGATAGTACCTGGAAAGACTTCACCTTTGAAATGACTATTTAGAGGAGTGGCTATTCGGCCTAGAGATCGAGTCGTTTGAGGACCTTAAAGATTTGAATGAGATAAAGAATTGAAAGATATGAATAGAGGCGCTTTCTCCATTGTGACGACGTCACACCATGCTTACAAATGATAATGTTAATTACCTATAACCCTTATGTAGCTATAGTAGGAATATATAAATTCAAATATCCATTTATTTTATTATTTCTTTATAATTCATGCATATATTCATTTCCAAATATCAAACTGATAGTCATATTTTTTCAATTTGTATGCAATTTTCTGCTTCAATTGTAAAATTCGTCATAATTTCTTAGCACCACGTGAATCATTGTTATGTCTGGAATTAATCACCAATATCTGGAATTAGTCGCCAAATCTGGAAATGGAATCTAAATTGATTCGCCAGATGCGGGATGGGATCTGAAAAAAGGAAATCGTTGATCATGATCAGGACAACGGGACAAAATTATGAAATTATTGTATTGTCATCGGTCCTGGACAAGTGTACAAAATTTTGAATTAATCTGACCTTTTAAAGTGAGTAGAAATTGAGTTCAAAGATTCCGTCACATACAAGAGTGTTATAAAAACATGACTTTCTAAATGCTTCGCATTTATTTTTCAGGGTGTCCCAAAATTATTGGGACAAATTTTAAGGGGATTGGGGGATTCACAATGATTCAAATTTGCAAACCAACTCATAGTCGGAAACATAATGGGAAAGTACTAGGGCAACAACAAGGAACAAAGAAGCACGAGACTGAGATCATCTGAAACAGTTATTGATCAAAGCTGAGTCATGCTATGAGCTCGAGTCACTCGTATCCTACCCTCTCTATGCCTATTACCTCATAATAATCCACATTCACATAAACTGAGAAATTCGGTGGTCCGTTGCACCTATTTATAGGTATCTTTCGAGATACAATCATTCTGCTGATCGTGCATCTCCTTCTGCCAATCCCTAAATGAGATGCATATTTGCTCGCTCGCTGTTTGTAAAACGTTCCATATTGTTCTGAGGGTAATGACAGCTCAAATGACTGCGGTAATGCAGGTCTGTTTCCTCCAATGATCTTGTGATTAGCGCCACCTAGTATCAAAAGAAGGTGTTTCCACAACCATGGGTTGCATGCAAATCTGAATCCTTTTGATGTCCCCTAACTTCCCATAAAGTTTGTCCCAATAATCCTGAGACACCCTGTATAAGTGTTTGTGGACAGCGGTGTCACTGTAACGGTACTCACAACAACGGATATCCTCACTCTGAGTGATGTTGTCACACATCATTGCCAATCTAAGGAAACCTGTAAACAGTAAAATGAAAAAAATATTTGAAATTATTTGAATAATAGTATGTGATATCGCATTCATATTTTCAAAATGTTTCAAAATCTCACTTTATGACTTGTTTCCATTTATCCAAAGTGGTCGTGGCAGCCAAGGGGTCATGGTCACGGACTGAGGGTAGGCGTTTCATGAGTTCTAGCTTAGTGCCACTGAAGACCCCCAGTGTAGAGCTTATATATGCTAAATATGTAGAACTCAAAAGCTTTCTATTGGCGTGTTGTGGTAGTTTAGAGAGCAGGTGCCATCTCTGGTGTCGCCCTTACCACTTTATTCAAGCTATGAGGTCCGTCGCCAGTAGCATTCGTGTTCCTTTAGAGTGCTATGCTTAAAAACTCACTCCATATATCCAAAAATGAAATGTAGCAGCATTAGCCGAAAGGTCATGATCGCGAACTCGTGGCCGACGTTGTCTTTGATTTCAGGTGCCTTTAAAGACCCTGAAGTGTAAAGGGGTTGATGCCCTTTAAATTTATCTAAAAGTTTTCATATTGGCATGGTGTGAAAGTTTGGAGAGTAGGGAACTATATCTCTGTTTTCATCCTTGGAAAACTCTGCATCATTCCATAAATTATTTTGATGGCTTCACAAGCGAAGGACTTGGCTTATGTAGGTTACGATGATTAGTTTTTTTAACTCATCATCGTCAATGGTAGGAATGGCGTCATGCTTAAACGAGCATGGATTCGTCGGATTGCATTGATTTTGTCTTCATCAACGACACGCTTGTCTTAGTGTAGATAAAATCAAATCCATGTGTTGAGAGCGTAGTCAGCTCAAGATCCAGTAAAATCATGGGTCTGGAAGACCTGGCGTCATAGTGTAGACTGCAATTATGATGCTGAAAACCTTTTGGTTTCCCTAACGGGGGCCTTTCGACTGGTCAACTTAATGTTCGAGAGATGCTGCAACCAGTTGCCATCCTGTTACTGAACGCCCTGTTTCAACTCCTTTTCCAACAAAGCAATGTTCCCATACATGCTGCTGTTGTCTCTATCGACATGTTGTAGATACACTTTAATTTTCTATGGTCTTGGTATCTTCACCAGACCTGCTTCAATCCGAAAATGTATTGAATGGCATAAAACGAGAAATCACTATTCAACGTCTGCTACGTAATCTGTATCAACTTCGTACCAGGATTTCTATGACTGTTATAAGACTTCTACGACTCACTATTAAAGTATCCGACTACTTACAACTTTTTTTAAAAAATGGAGATATAGGGATTTTTTGTTGTCTTTTGATTTGTTTAGTACATTTTAAGAAAAATATGCTAAATTAAGAAGAGCAAAATAAATTATTACTAAAAATAGGAAAAAATGATTAAAAATTGACAAAAAAATAACATAAACGCGGCCCGTACTGTACCAAAAGTTTGTGAACAAATTTTTAATTTTGATGTGCTGCTATATTATTCGGTTTTGAAGTAACCTTCAGGATAAGAGATTTTAATTTTTACAAAAACTAGAGCACTTAATCTTAGTTATTATATGATATTGCTTAGAATAAATGATTATATTAACATAAAGTATTGTAAATTTCGTAGTAAAACAACAGTGATTGATAAATCTGAAGGTTAAAACATTTCTGCTATTATACAACATACAGAAAAAAATTCGGTAAATTATTCTGAAAACTTTTTTAGCAATCGCCCCTTCAGTATTTAAAAAAAAAAACACTCACACATTTCGAGTAAAACGCGTTTTAAAGTATGATATCTTGCTTAAAGTAATGGCATCTGCTTTTACTAAAACACTTGTAGTTTTTGTTCTAAACGAAAAATATTAAACGGTATTTTTATAAAGCTAATAAGATGGTCTATAAAATAAAATCCTAAACTAATTTGTCCATTTTTGGCAAAATTCCCGATTTTGGGGTAGTCGGATACCTTGAGGTGCTTTGCATGTTGGAAATAATTGTAGACATAAGTCATGTATGATATCAGTAATCTACACATTCTGCTGATGAACGTCAACATGACTGAATAATTTTTACTTCCGATGATTTATCAATTCAATGGCTGTTAGTGCACTTCGCCTTTTTAAAAGGCTGTTCCAGACGATGTTAAGATATTCCACGAGTTTTAATATTTCAGTGTATATATATTACATTATTATACACTATAATGCTCAAAATTAAAGTTAAAAACACACATAAAAATAGATATTTCAACAAAATCTGTCATTTTGCTTGAAAATTTGGTATAGTAACACATTATACAGTAAGGAAAGGCTGGGAATTAAAAAAAAGCATAATGTTTCAGCGTAAGCTGATTTGCAAATAAGAGCCACAATGGTCAAAGTACGATACGTCATAACTCGAAATTTCTCATCTGATAAGAGATAGGCCACATTTTATTTAAGCCTTACAATGTGCTCTCATACTATTAATGTGAATACTGATCAAGAATTGGGGCAGTAATTCACATTTTTCCAAAAGAGGGGATTTTAAATCTTGTAGTGGATTGTCATCATTCAATGGCTCTTAGAGAATCACAGGTGATTGAGATCTATACACCTCGATGGCCACACCATACGGCGAATACCCTCTTATTCCAGATAATCGTGTAGTAATCAGCTCTGTGTGCTCAGATTAAACGAATTGATTAAAACAATTCACATTAACGAATCACATTAAACAACATTAAAACGAATTAATCTCTCACTCCTCAAAAAAGCCGTACATAAGGTTCTAAAATCTCATCCTTTTAGAGCTCTGGTGTCGTACCAGCAGAGAAGGTATGGAGTAGCATACGTGCGTCCACTATTATGCCTCCTATACCAGGATGACAGTGCCACCAAAGAGATGTCTAATTTTTGCAGGATGATAGCATTTCTTGAGCTGTCTAGATGAGAACTCGGCAAGAATCACTTTGTATGCTGAATCGTGGTTAATCACTTAAGGTATCCGACTGTTTGCGACCCCTCAGGGGGCTCACCTTCTTTAGGTGAGTACAGGTGTCACAATCCCGAGGTGCCCTAGTGATCTTTTCCTTTTCCCAAGGGGTTTACTCTCTTTGGTAAACGGGTGTCACGAACCCGGGGTACCCTAGTGATCCTTCTCTATTTTCGACCCTCTTGTCATTCAATTTTCCCTTTTCTTCTTTTCCCGTCTAGACTACAGACAATTTTTCGAAATTTAAATGTACAAAACTATTGATTAATTTTTTATTAGATTACTCAAAATATTCATTAATAATACTATATTTTTCGTTTTGTATTGCGTTAAATTCGTTTAATATTTTTTTCGACAATTTATTTTAATGTTCGTATTATTTCTTTTTCTTACTAACAACGTTGGTTTTCCGACCCGCATGTTTGCCGTGTGCGGCGTCCCGTAAGGAGGAAAATGGTGTCCTGGGGATACCTTTTACGTTCCCTTTGGCCCACGCTTCGCTGTAGACGGGTGGCAGGAGCGAGCCCGCTCCTGTCAATCGGCTGGTGATGTCTCATCAGAGACATTGCTGTAGGGTTAGTGCTGCAGATAAGGGGTGGCGGGTTTACCCGTTGGATCCTCGCACTGATGCTGTAGCATTATATTCTGGGTGTACTTCAGGTAAGCGCCGTGCCTGGCTTTTGCCAGATGACCGGCACACTGCCTCCCTTGTTGGACTCCGTGGTGGGTGGAGGCACTCCAGAACGAAGTTTTTCACGTGCCTATGGATCCAATTCTGATGTGCCTCGTTTTACCCAAATTTCATACCATTGAACATATTGCCAGTACTTCACGCTTTTTCATCTTGTCGTTAACCAACAATGAAATGTCCAGAAAATCCCCTTTTGCGATTTTCAAAGCCCTCCAAGCAATCGGTGAACCAAAATCGGTTAAAAAAATGCGATCTGGTGATTTACTTGTTGAAACAAAATCAGCTATTCAATCGAAATCTTATCTGTCTGCAAAAACATTTCTCGATTCTACACTTACAGTTACTCAAGCCGAGGTGTCATATCTGAACCTGACCTGTTGACCACCCCTGAGTCAGAAATTCTTGATGGATTTTCTGATCAGGGTGTTATTCAAGTCAGAAGAATTACGATTAAAAAAGATGCCGCCATTATTCCTACGAAACATTTGATTTTAACTTTCAATAGCCCGAATCTTCCAGGTACAATAAAAGCTAGATACCTTCTGCAGAATACGTTCGTGCATCCCGAATCCTCTGCGCTGTTTCAAGTGTCAGAGGTTCGGACATTCTCAAACTTCCTGCCGCGGTCAATTGACATGCTCTAGATGTGCATCCGTTGGGCATTCTTCCACGGATTGTACACTAGAGCCGAAATGTGTTAATTGTTCCCAAACCCATCAATCAGATTCAAAAGTATGCCCAAAGTGGAATGAAAAAGAAATCCAAGCTATTAAAACCAATAGAAATATATCATGCAGAAGCACGAAAATTAATAGTTCCACAGTTAACTCAAACTTACGCTCAAGCTGCCAAATCCTCTACTATAAACAGTGCCACACAGACAGACGAAGATATAACAAAAATAAAATGTCCACCTTTAAATTTACTTAATTTCATCCCTCCCAAAACCAGATATACCAACATCCACTCCTGCTGTTTCCACATCAACTTCAACCCAAGCACACCTCTTGCCCTCAACAATAGCCACTACAGTGTCAGAAACTCAGCCACCGACTCCTATTTCTAATTCAGTACTTACCACCACCAACCCTATGTTCAGCCCTATGGAAACTTCATCAAATATATCTGCTTCCCCATACAACTCCCGTATTCGACCCCTTCAGCAGGTATAATACAATATTCAAAAAGGAAACACACAAAATCTCGAGCAAGAACGAAAAAGCTACTACAAAAAATAAATGAAACAGCTCTACATATAAAAATGGCACCACACATACCGATAATGAGTTCTCCAGTACAGACTTCCGAAGAAGAAGAAAATGACATGCTCATATATGATGTTGAAGCAGAAGAAGCAGAATATGGAAAAAAAATATTTAACTCTGACCAAGCACCGGAAGGGGCGCGATTGAATCATACTTATCGGACTTGGTGGGGGTAATCCCCACCAAAACTATTAGCAATTGTTTTTACTGGAATATAAAATATTTTGATTTTCTTTTTCTGAAATGTTTTAAACGTCTGACTTGGTGGGGTGTGCCCCACCAAAATCTGCTTGTTACTTATTTTTTTGTGAACTTTTAACTATATTTTGAGTATTTAAATGGATTTTTAATATTTAACGATTGATTGGCGCAGCTTAGCCGAAATCGGCTCTTGCCCCATTAAACCCAACATTCATTCATTCGTTCATGACGTCTCCCCAGCCAAATATCCAAAAAATGTGAAAATTTTTTATTGCAATAACTTTTGATCCAATTGAAATTTTGAAAAGCGCCACATGTATTCGTGGCATCAGCGTCGGATTTTACATAAGAAAATTGGTTTGGTTGGAACCAAA
>BMAO01028367.1:0-33665 GCA_019973975.1 Trichonephila clavata
CCTAACACTTCGAGTTATCTCGTAGTTAGAGTTACAAATTTCGATTGATTCCAACTTATCACGGGATAAGTCTCAAATAGTATGAGTTAGGAATTATTTGAAAATATGAGTGAAAATTTTACATAAATGTTTCTTAAAAAATACGCACAATATCAGTTTTTATCAAAATAACTTAGTTGATTCGTTATAATAGTTATTGTGTGTTTAATGACGGTATAAATAGTCTCTCATCGTTAACCGACTAATGATTATGGTTATTTAATAATTAGTAATGTTCCGTCTACACAAGATTTATATGTTTCACTAAGATGTCATATAAAGCATTTTGAAATTTTAAAATCACTAAAATCTCATAATGATAAATATTTAAAAATAAAGTAAGAATTGTTAAAATACTAATAGGAGAATTTTTGAATTTTCTTTCTAAAAACCAAACAACATCACTGCTAAATGTTTAATTCTATTCTGATATTTGAATTGTACGATTCTTCTAAAACTTTACCGACAACACGACATCTATAAGTATTTTAAACAAATTAAATATGCTAGAATGTAATGAATTAACGAATTTAAAATCTAAAAAAACATATATTTTTTATTTTATTTTCAAAATATATTTTAAGTAAAAATAAATTTTTTTAAAGAGTTAAATAAATTAAGCTTTTCAAGTACTACAAGAATAAATGGAATTTTATATCGCATTAATTTCTATTTACATCATTAATTGTAATTACTTATTCTTAAAATTTTGTCTATATATTCTATTCTTTATATAAAGTAGGTTTGATGTTAGTACAGTCATGTAATGACTAACTCCCTAATCCAAATATATGCATGAAACTTGTAAAAATATTTATTAAATTTATATAAATTTAATGTTTAATTCTTAATATACTCTCTATAAATTTAAATCTCTAATTAAATTGAAAGGATATCAAATTAGAATTATCAGATCTCTGTACATGGAAAAATTATTCGAAAAGGAAAAATTCCTTCGCTTCCAGAGAAGAAACCATTTCTTTCCGAGGTAAATAAAACAAAAATTTCCCTCAAGAACTGATTAATCGATAGAAGAAGCTGTGACTACTATTTTCTGGTTCAAGCACAAATAAATCGTGTCAGAAGACCCGAAGGAGACGCTGGTGAAATGTGAGAGGGCGTATTGTTCATCTGCTATGGTCGCCGAATTTCTGTTTCAGTTCCGTTGTAATGGGAGATTAGAGAGCGCTGAGAAACGTTGCCCATTTCCTTCTTTTAATTCTCCTCATAAGTTAATTAAATATTTTTTCCTCAATGAATGTCGATTGTGGTTTTCTTTTCTCCCAAAAATTCTAGACGGAAGATATAATTAACTTTATTGCTATAAAAATCTTTTTTTTTTCTAATTTCTTTTCCACGTACTATTTTTAATGAGCTTTTCAAGTTTAATTACAAATAAATAAATATAAATTCGGTTTTAACAGAAGAATTTTGTGCATACGCATTTCTATTTTTCAACACATAATAGTAAACACGTATTGATTTAAATAGCAAAGGTACCATAAGGAATTTTTAATGTCAAGTTTTCATGAAGATATGAAATAACAATTTTCATTTATTTAGAAATATCTTCATGTAAATAATGCAATTTTCTTATAATCTAAATATTGAAAAAGTTTTATTTTTTTAATATGCTAATTTTTTTAAACAAATTGAATACAGTTTAAAAGATCACAAAAAATAATTTACTTGTATTTGCTATATAAAAATAATTTTTTAAAAAAATGACTTATAGGAAACAAAAGTTTAATTTTAGGTTATTTTAAAATGCAATAAGTTATAATTTTTTATATGAAGAGAATCGAAATCATTTTTATCTAAAAAAAAAATTCATGAAAGTTTCTAGGAAGCTATTTAACTTCAAATGTAGAATTTGAAAGGGACAAATTTCAATATTTATAAGTATTAAAAAATAGCAAGAATTTTATGAATATCTCATAAAAAACGGCTTTTGTTGTGATTTGCATATACAATGATTTCTTTATTTGATTTCAAAAAGTACTTTATTTTTCATAACCTTTGATTATTTTGAATGCAAAACTTCTTTTGTTCTATAGTGTTGATTTCGAGTTTTTTTCCCCAGTATTATAAAAATTATTTTTGTCATTCCCTTAAGAAAAACATATAATATAAAGAAAACAAAAGAATTATTTTATATATTATATACCAGTTTGAGAATATATGTTTTTTAAGCATATTGTAAATAATGTAATGTTTGAAGTTGCAAATAATAAAAGATAAATTTATATATATAACAATACAGATGTATGAATCAAAGGGAAAACATGCATGTCGTTTTTTATGATTTTTGTTTATTTTTTTATGAAACCAACTTATTGAGACAAATGTAACAACGGATTTTTTAAATTTAGAGCATAGATAATTTTTTTCTGTAAAAACAATGCAGCTTAATTTCAAATCAAAGTAGGACTCTTTAAAAGTGTATAATCAAAAACAATTCATTCAAAATAAAAACGATTTAAAAAAATGAATGATAAGTGAAAAAATGATGAACTATATTTTTATAAGTATAGTACATCTATCTAATTTCTTTCTACAAAGTATTGAAGCAAAAAAAATTAAAATGTAATTTTTTCCAGTTAAATTGCTGGCTTAAATAATGGATTAGACTTTGAAATTATTGAACTTCTTGAAAGGGCACAAAATGTATTACCAAAAACAAGAACAAGGAACCCTTTCTCTTTAAGATTGGAATCGGATAGTAGGTGACCTTAATACTTGCACTGGATTAGTTTTAATATTTTTATCATTTACTAACATTACGTAAACCTGTGCATTTCTACCATTTATATAAAAAAAGCTAATCTTATTTACATTCTAGTTATTTGAAATTTATTTTACAATACGAAAAGAAGCTTTGAACAATTTCTAAGTTAAAATCCTATTTAATCAAGAAAATATGAAGAATTTTTCTAAGTCTTATTTTAAAATTATGATTACTTTTAAACAAAAAGTTCAGTAATAGTTTAAAGTTATTAAAAATTGCTTATAATGCAACAAAGTTATCAGTACCAAATAGAATAGTGCAAATTATGCTGTTCCGCTGACTCGAATATTCGGCAAGGATATAATGATACCTCAAGCGCAAAACTGCCAAAATATTAAAATTAATAATATTGCTTACTTTGGAAAAACTTAAGTGGAAATTACTTTTCTTCATTTATAACTTTTATTCAAATATCGGTAGGTAATTTTATTTATTGTAAATTAAGTTCTAATTCCTATTCAAATAAAACTTTAAATTTCGAAGAATCCCTTTTTTCCTTAATCAACTTAACTCTCATAAGTAACAATTTAATCCAGTGTTTTATAACTCAATAACTTTTTATTTTATGAGAATAGAAATAAAATACTTTGCACTCCCAAGTGCTTAATACATTTATTTAATTTAAAAAAACAGCTTTAAAATAAGAATTTGCATTAGTATATAAGATAGTTAATTATTTAAATTGAATTTTATAAATTATTCTTCACGCTTTTCAAGCAGTGTTTCAATTCAAGAAGTAGTATGACAAAAGATAATTAAATATTAAAAATATACTTATTCAACTAAAAGTCAGCACATCAATTCTACTAAATTATTTTTCAATGGTGTCATTTGAGATTATTATTCCCAAGTTGAAGTGAAAGTTTAAACTAACATTCGAATCAATTTCTTAAAACTAATCAACTTTAAAAAAATTAACTTTTACGTTGTCGGATATTGATATTAAAATACTGCTATTCTGCATTTTTCTTTAAACTAAACATTTTACGGCAAATCCTTTGAGACTTGTTAAGCTTATACAAATGACTTACAAAAGAATATTGAATCACCATTCAGGAAAATGTAAAAAACATATTAATATTAGGCTAAAGTAAAGTGAGAGTCACACAAGTGTAGTTCATTCCTCTATGCATGTAATAAAAATGAAGTCTCTTAAATTACGAGTAATATTCAAAAAGTTCAGGTCTTAAGATTTAATTAATTCGTGAATAAATATTGAATTGCTTTTGCACTCTCTTCGCTAACTACGGATTAAAATGTTCTTTTTATAAAATACACAAAAGGTGTTAGTGTTTGTTAAAAATAATAAATTCACAAAGGAAATAAATATCAAATTTAGATGGAATTATTTAATGATTAATTGTGTGTTTTGCACAATTTCACTGATTTAATATTTGTTTGTGTAAATGCTTTTTAATCAAATTTTATGCAATAGAAAATTTCTAGAGATATAAAGATATAAAATTCATCGAATCAACAAATTGGTTATGCAATCTCATATTATTCAATAAAATAAACACTTCTTAAAAAAATAATGTACTGAACAAATACACAGTTTTACATGCATTAAACTTTCCTAGAAAGACTAAATTTAACTTTTACAATATGCTCTATAGTATAAGGTTTCTAATTCTTTCGAGTGGTAATGACGTAGCAGTGAGAAGCGGTGTCTAAGGTGGTATGAACATATATATATATATACGTTTTGTGTTTTTAGCCTAAGTTGGTAAAGCCGTTTATGTACGTCAGCTTCTGAGGTTTTGCAAGGAGATATGATCATCTACTGGAAGCAAGTAGTATTAATTTTAGCCTTACACCGCCATAGCAAGTATTTTTCCGAAAGCTAGTGATTTTACAATAATCCAAGATGGCGGTGTGTCGGCGATAACGAGAGGTTACACCTGAAGAAATCGAAAAGATTAACAAATGCGGAATCAGGGGAGGAATTTTCTGATATAAACAGTGATGATGAAGTTGAAAACAATCGTCAGAAACAAAATTTGGCTCCAGCTGGGAATAAAACAATGGGTAACAATGAAACTACTCTTAGGTTTAGAACGGCATAGGCCATCACAGAGAAAATTTTAATCTTTTAAAAGCTTATTTACTTGTTTTGAATGAAAAAATAAATTAAGGATTGTGTTAAAAAACTCACTACAGAGGGTCATCAACCGGAAAGTTATTTTACCACTCAAAGGTTAATGAACATACCTTAAAATGTATTATCTATCGAATCTAATTTTTAACATCTGGTGATCTAAGTTCGAATTTGAACTTGAAATTTGCCCTGAATGATACTCGTTTTGATCACTTCGATGAAATCCGAGTACCTCTCGAAAGTCATCTTTAAATGTTTGCTTAAAAATTCGTCAGTCATTTATACAGAAAGGGTCTTTTTCAAAAACTATAGGTGACTGCCCTTAACTAAAGTTTTCTTTTCCTAAGCGAGTTACACTGGAGACAGAAATGAAAGCTATATTTTAATATATCTCTCTATGACAACGAATCTCATAAATAAATATCGAATAAATGAGTAACACGTTATTGAAGTGAAAACTTCTTTTGCCGCGTTGGGCACTTTTTGGTAGGGGAAAATTTATGGGTTCGCGTCACCGACATGCTCAATGACTGGCCACGCGCAGTGTGCTGTGCATCTTTGTTGGATGGGTGAAATCTCGTGCGTTCGCGTTACCGACATGCTTATAGCAGTATATCTGTAGCTATACAGCTGACGTGTAGTGCTGTGTGTGCATTGTTGAAATAGTGCTTTTGTTTGATTATCATTTGAATCGTTTAATTGAAGAATCATTGTGCAGTACAATAGTGAGTAACTAAATAAATATACTAATATTTTAAGATAAAAATCGTATATTACTCGTATATATACACTCGTATTTATACACTCGTATTTATTTTGGCGTTTGAAAATTTTATATAATTTAAAATTATCTTATATCTTCGTATTTATTCTGGCGTTTGAAAATTTTGTATTATTTATTTTCTAATATTTAATCTCTGCAATGCATCACGCAATCCAGATTAGTATTTCACAGTGGCTTAGACATTTTCTTACTACCGTGGTAAAACAGACTTCTAGTTGTTCAATCATATTTTTATCATGGATTTTTGAAATTAAAATTTATAAAAACCAATAATAATTCAAGATTAATGTATTGTTTAAAATATGGTTATTAATGCAAAATACTTCAAATATAAACCGACGATCGATGTGGTGTTTGCGCGATACTTAGATAAATTTGAATCAAACATTTTCCTTTCTTACTTTAGTTACAATAAGCCTATTGTATCTTTTTTAGAACAAAATGAAATAATTGAAGGAACAAAAAGTCTAAGTATTGTTGAATGATGTATTAATATTAAGTATACTAAGTATTAATGGTGACAACATTTAAAATAATGTTAAAAATCAAGTACATTGAAATTTAAGTCAATGCAAATACTATCTATAAATAATATGATTGTATATTAATTGTTATTTCAATTGTATTTATATTTTGTCATGATCTTTTACAGCCCCCGTAATATATTTGAATAATAAAAAAAAACATATAAACATGCATATAATTGTTGCTCAGAGTGCCAATAGATTTGAACACCAAATTGATGTGGATCATTTTAATTCAAACATTATGAAATTTCAAATTTTAATACTAAAAGTTCTAAGTTTTCACTTCTATCGGCAGTCTGTATAACTGCCAAGTTTTTTTTTTTATTGGACATATGGTATTTCGTGATTCAGAACAGCGGTCACTTAACATTAAAACTTCGTGGGGAATAAAAAATATACATTTAGATGAACCACTAATAGGATTGAGTACAATGTGACGGACCACTAATTTATACATCTTATATAAATAAATATTTAACGATAAACCACTATAATTATATTGCCTCACTTATCTATTTACATTTCCATACCACTGAAACAAAACTTTATGAAAAACAAGAACAAACTGACAACTCAAAGCAATCTGAACAGACTGATGTATTATGTCTTCAATTTGCCATTGTTGTCAGTTCCCTCTTTCAAATGTCGCTAGATATACCTACAAAAGTAGCTAAGAATTCCATAAACTTGAAAGGAATTTCAATGGAAGTAGTAGCTAACAAGTTTTAAGAAGGCCTTGAGACAAGTTTTAAAAGGTTGAGTACCGCTGGTCTAGAGATATATATATATGGACGAAATAGCTCAGACCGCGCATAAAATGTTATATTTAATAACCCTAATAGGTAGTGAATATAGACCGTATTTTTTTGACGTAAGTTTTAATACATCAACAGTGAATATTTTGAAGACTAAATTGTATACATTTCTGAAGAATTATAAGACGGAAAAAGCATTTATTGCTCGAAGAATGATGTACATATAAAAAAAATTTTGCAAGTTATGATTTTAAATAGTTTATTGGATGAAATAAAAATAGGCTCTTTTACTTTAAAACGTGTAATGTATTTTTTATACAAAAGTTTTTATAATATTTTTCGATACATCTAATATATATATATATATATATATATATATATATATATATATATATATATATATATATATAAAGTAAAGTTTGTGGAAAATAAGCTCTTGGATATAAAAATTTGTATTTCTTTTAATTTATGTATAAAAGCTCAGGTAAAAAGTTTTTTAATGCATATAAACATACCGAATGTTTCGTGGTATTAATGTTTTTTGTAAAAAAAAAAAAAATTAAAAATTCTATGTGCAGTGTATGTATGCGCGCACGCATTAATCTCATTTATCATTATTAATTAAAAAATTAATACACCTGTCCACTCATTTACATAAATTATTTTTGAATTAGCAGACATTTTTATAACTCTTATTCTTTAATTATAATTTAAAAAATAGTTTCTTTCGTTTAGTTTATAGCTATGTAATTTTATGTATTTTTATAATGTCTCTTTAGAAACTCTTTTGTTTGATTCTTTAAGCTTAAGAACTTTTATGATTCGTTACTTTTTTCATCAATTGAAATACAAAATATCTTATGAATATCTAATTCTTCATGAGCATTCAACTTCATTAACTCAGAGTTTAAAGGAAGAAAAATTGTTCAGAGTTCCATAGTGTAAATGTTCTTATTGTATTCCACAAGTGATTATAAGTGAATAAATAAAGCAAGAGTTCACTTTTGAATTTCAACAATGATTGTCCACTAAACTATCACAGGAGTTAATGAGGAGATAAATTTTCCTTTGCCTAATTTCATTACTTCGTATTATCATAACTGGGGTCATTGCCATTACATTAAATTTTACTCCGATTTTTTTTTCCTTTTCTAAATTTCATGATGATGCCGAAATGAAAAATAAGATAATATCACAGATTTATGGAGGAGCAACTAAGATTTCTTTCCATTGCGTACAACTAGAACAAATTTTCAATATTCAACTATCTTGAGGATAATTACATTTAAAGATAATTTTTTTTGACTCAAGGCTCTGTTTTTTTTTTGTTATTATACTCGATTTTGGCGTCTAAGAATTCAGTTTAATGCGGCAGAAGTTCTTGAATTAAATAGAATTATCTCTGAAGGTACAATACTAAAATGTTGTGGAAAAAATATTTAAAATTATAGACTAAATTTAATTATGTAAAACTATAAATATTAACTGAATTCATTTTGCTTTTGATGAAAAAACACCCGTTTTTAAATCGATTCTTATCTTAAGCGTACATTTCTCGAGTTATCAAAAGTCAAGACATTATACTTTATAGAATGGAAAACAATATCTACCAAGGATAATTGTAGAAGAAAATAAAAGCTGACTGAGAAGGAGAATCACTATATTGAAAAGGATCGATACATCAAACAAGATTACGGCAGCCAAAATATCCGCAATATCAACTATTATCATTAGATTATCGTCAAAAAAAAGGAACGGATAACAAATGGCACAGCATTATTTCAAAAGTTGTTATGATTGGCTTAAATCCTAGACGTCGTCTTAGTTGGTTTCATGAATATAGAGCATAATCGAACAAAGTGCGGAAGTTAAAGTTGTGGTCACATGAATTTTAATTTACATTGTTCTTCCCAAAATCATAATAGCATTTATTGGAAACGCTTGCATAAACGTATAATCAGGATTGACATTCTCCTCCTATGGAATTCAAATATGACTGTTATAAAATGAATAGAAAATTCTTTTTTTTTTGTCTGGTCGTTTCTCTAAAAAGCCGGGAAACTGCAATTATTAGCTATGTGGAAATATAAACCAACCAGCTTACCCTACGGTGCAAATACTTCCTTTAAGACATACCTTTACCAGAACAATACGCTGCAATCCATACGGCTAGACTCTTTCAGGAATACTTTGTTTTACAGAGTTACTCTGGTCTATTTTGGAGAACTCGGTTGCAAACTTTTAACTACCATTAGCTTTTATAAGAGAAGTTTCCTAAAATATCGGTGAAAACTATTTTATATTCCATTAACAATCGTACGTAATTTATACAGTTGTTTTCTTAGAGGCCTTAAAATAATCTTTCATGCTAAAAGAGGACTTAAATCGTAATAAGAGCTTTCATATTATAATGATGAATTTTTTATTGTTTTAACAACAATTTATACGTGTTCCCCTTTTTTATTATTCCACCTCTTTCTTACATTTTAGTCAAAATGTGCATAGGAAAAACACTCTTGTTGCTATCAATTCAATAAAAAATACGCAAAATATGTTTTCTTTTTTTGGAGGTTTTATGTATCATGCCACTTATATATTGATTTTTTCTATTGACAAAAAACGAGAAAATTTTTTTAAAAATTCATATAATAGTCTGTAAATTTCGAAACATTTACAGATTATTATATATAAATGTTTAAAATTTTCTCAAAATTACTGTGTTTTACATTATTTACCTAAAAGATTTCCACATATTAAAAAATATATATCATATGTACAAGTAAGCATCTAATCTCTTTTTTTTGCTTCTTTAATTGTTGGAACATCGACATTTTTCTCCCCAAAATAAGGATTTTATCTTTGTTTGGAATAAAAGAATAACTTAATCTAAGTATTTGTATTAGAAAGAATTGAAACCAAACGTGAAATATTCAAATTTGTTGTAGTACTTTTTACTCAATGTATCAAAAGAAAAATAATAAACAAATTTTATATACATCCTGCTATATGATTAATGCTAGCTTAAACGGTTTTTTCTATATGCATGGAGAATACCTGAATTTTTTTTAAAGTAAAATGCTTAAAATGTGAAATTTTCCACAACTATATATATATACCAAATACCGCTTTAAAAAACTCTTCAAAAATACTCTTTAAAAAACAGCAACTTGGGCTTTCCATTTTCAACTACTTATTTGACCTTTCAGTTTTCTTTTATTGTGAATCTTGGATCTATTTTCACTTGAAATTTCTCTGATTCTTCAAATACTTGACACTATTTTGTCCAAGAAAGTAAATTTCCTGCCATTCGGAACATAACACCATTTCTTATTTTTATTTTTAGGATTCAAAGAGAGTTGTAAAATTCACACAATAAAATATATTGGGTTGAAACTCCTTTTTTAAAATAGTTTAAAAGCAATATAGTTATTTTATTGCAAGCTTTTCTATAGATCCCGTATTCTTTTCATTATTTTGGATTTAATATATGTTTTTTTGTTCAGAAAACTTTGGTTTATTTTGAAATTGTTGACTAAAATAGGAATTCATAAAGAGATCCAGATTTACGTCTTGGGAAAGTTTTAAAAAAGTATATTATATTAAGTATCGAGATGCCCCTAATTTTTCGGTTTTAAAATTCTATTTACTTTTTAAAAATGGTAATTATAAAATAAAAATTGCTTAATATGTATGCTTAATAATAATTGCTTAATATATATGCTTAACATGTATGCTTAATAATAATTGCTTAATAATAATTGCTTAATATATATGCTTAATATGTATGCTTAATAATAATTGCTTAATATGTGTATATAATATACATTTACATTGAGAGGTGTGATCTCTGCATGTAAAGAGGAATGTTATAGCTTAAAAATAAAACAGAAATCTAATAAACCCCTTTTTTCTTATTTCTTGTTAATGTTCTCTAAATAAATCATGATCTTAGAGTTGTGTGTGCCATTATTGCTATTATGATTGTATTATACGTCATATATTATGCAGAAAATTGTAAGAGAGAAAGAAAAACTCTCTTTGAAAAAAGAGTTATTTTTTTAAAAAGGGTTTATGCTTTTAAAAGTTTAATAATTTCTGCTTTTTACTGATATCCTAATAAATATGATAAACTTCGTTTCACTGATTGTACAAAAACTTTATGTCTTGTATTTTTCAAAATAGTAATAAAATTGGTTACTTATTCATTAAAACTCTTTGCAATATTGAAAGTGATGTATTATACCGTCGACCAATTCGTCATAGAAATTGATATCGTCAAATGGTGCGATATGCAGCCGGTGTGAAAAACTGTTCCCGCACATGTATAACAGTAATTTTATTCACTCATATGTTAGCAGTATTTAGTGATGTCTCTTTTGATTTGATGTTTTATTTTATTTGCAAAAAAATGTCAATGGTGTAATAGTATCCTAGTATTAGTACTCAATATTTTATTGTTTGTGATTGCAAAAATTTTAAAATATGTTTTAAAAAACTTAAAAACTAAAATTACTTTTTACATTTGAAAGAGAAAAATAGTTTTTGTAATTAAGTTGCAATGAAAATTTATTGTATATAATTTAATACAATTTTTTAGAGAACTTCATAATTATCAACTTTATATCCAGTTTGAGTGTAAATAAAAACTTGAACCAGTTACAATACTCATTTATAAAAAATGACATCTTAAGCAAGAATAAATTATAATAATTCAAAAAGGTATAATAAAATTTTATTTCTATGTCGAATTTTCTTCAACGATTGCCAATTAAGACAGAAAAACAATTATACTGAGTTTCATTAATTTTTCAGTATATGATGCACGTCAAATAATACTCAGGAATTGATTTACGAGTTCATTAAAAAATCATTATTCATATTTACTAAAAATTACATTTACTTTTATGAAATGTTTAATGGTTTTATTTACATAATTCAAACAACTATATATACGACCATACTAAAACCAAATATAGTGTTCGAGAATACGTCTCCGCCATTGATTCTGTCAAAATCCACTCTAAAGAGCGGCTGTGCACGGGAAATTTGAAAGTTAGAACATTAGCGTAGTGGTGATGTTTGGAGAATGCGGTGAGAGGGAGCTTAGGTGACGTACTCGTCAAACTTGACCGTAAATTAAAATAAAGTGTAGCTTAAAAATCTAAAAAACACGTTTTTATAGTTAATGGAACTAAAAAATAAAAGATTTCACATAAAGAACATTTTTTGTTTGCTTGTATTTGTTTTAACCATGGGCGTTTTCGCTTTAGGTTTGTAACTTAAATTTTTATTCCCCAAATCTGAAGAAGGGATCTAAAATTAGTCGCCAATTCTGGAAAAGGGAAATCATTCATCCTGATGATGCTGATCAGGACAACGGATCATAATTATTAAATTATTGTATTCTCATCGGTCCTTGACAAGCGTGAAAATTTTTGAAATAATTTGATTTTTTAAAGTGGGTAAAAATCGAGTTCAAATATTCTGTTACATAAGCTAATAATAGCGTGTTAATTACGAGGCCCGTTAATTATATCCACACGTTGATTCAACATACGATGTAATACAAAATCAATTAATTAATTTTGTCACTATTACAACAATGATTGTTGTAATGTTTTTCAGAATTAACGTTAAAAAATTGCTACTCTTACATTTATTAAAATTATTCTCTTTTTAGGTATGTAGCTGACCAATTGAAGAAAGGAAACAAAGTTGAAGCTGAATCTTTTGACTGCGTCACTATCTATTTCAGCGACATCGTCGGTTTTACCACTATGTCTGCCCAGAGCAGTCCACTACAAGTAATCAATCATCGTTACTCCTGCGTTAATGATCAATTAACCCGAATGTTAGCGCCAATTGTGCAATGAACAGCGTTGAACTGTTTGTTAAGGGCGACTTAATTTCATCCTTAAAGTTTCACTCAGATGCTAATGAGTTAGAAACTGAAATGTTAACAGAGTTTACGACTTCGTTAATTAGTTTAGAGACAAACCATAAAACATCATTCGGTGAAATAAATTTCTCGCTAATGAGTTTATCAATCTTTAGAGCTACATTAAATTATTTTTTTCATATTATTTATTTATTTTTTGATTGTTATGCATATGACACTAAAAAGTAATGCTAAAAAATGTCAAATAAAGAAACATAACTTACGTTAACAATATAAAAAGTAAACATCTTGTTGTATCATTGCTTGAAAAGTTTCTTAGGCTATTATTACCATCTTAAAATTTTCAATAAGTAATTGATTTTAAAATGTGAAAAACTCTCACTAAACAATTTCTCTCAATGAAAGAATTCGATTTTACTTTTACACATTTCACTCGTTTCTTCAAAGTTTCATTCATTAGTCATATGTTTATTTAATAGTAATGTTTAGTAAAAATTTGGGTTTTCTCTCCTATCTTAATACTTTTTCATCACATGAAATATGCATCGTAAAATTTATTTTTCAATTTCAAGGGGAAAAAATAAATTATCGTTAAAATTGCTTTTCTAAAACATTTGAAGAACTTGATAAACGTAATAATTTAAACAACATATGTTTTGTAAAAAAATAGCGTAATGTAAATATGTTATTCATTATTTAATGAAGAAAAATGTGTTTTTTTTACTTTGCATTTAAATAATTCTGCAAATAAAATTGTTTTTAAATTGAAGTTTTCATGATAATCCATGACGAAAACAACTTTAAAAGCCTTTACAAAGGAAACAAAAAGAAATATTCAATACGATACAATATTTTAATGGAGAATATTTGTAGGGTGATTCTAAATCCACGGAACAATCTCTGAAAGCTGATATCTTCACTGAAAATTTTTTGTTTGTTTGTTTGTGGAAGCGGCGTTATATAGACTCACAAATACGAAAATTAAGATATGTGAAAGGAGGAATTAAAACACTGTACATTTTTTTTCAATATCGTCCCATGTTTCTTCTATTTAAATAATACTTACGACGAATGTTCAATAATATGACCACGCACATTAATACAAGATCGAAAAGTTGAAGGAATGATCGTGCAACAGTTTGTAAGAGGCAAATACTACTCACACTTGTGCAGCCGCACTATGCACTACATTGATAAGTTCCTTAATATACTCCAATGGATGCTTTTCTATGCCCATTTAAGCTGCAATTGAAATTCGATTAATATGAGGATCAGGGAGACCATCAGTTTATCCAACCCACCTAATTCATCGCACCCAAACATTGTATATAAGGATTGCAATACTAGTATACCGGGATATCGAATATCGGTATTTGAGCCCTTTGTACAATTTTGTGATACCGGTATTCACAAGCATAAATACCGTTTCTTCGGTATTTACTAGATATTTTAAAAATTGTCTCCAGTATATGTTCAAGTATTGTCAACATTACAAAATACTACGCATTTTTGTTTTTATCATGTCTTTCTAACGGGCGAAATTAATCAAACTGAGAAAACAAAGTTGCATCGTACATAATTGAGTGAGTGAATATTAATATCGCACTGTTCAGCTATTCGAGGGCTTTTGGCGATGAACCTCGTAATTTTGAACCATGGTCAAGTGACGATGATGACACCTGAGTTGGCACCCCTTCTCCTACTTACCACACCTCATCAACCGGAGGACGTTTGAGCTGTCGACAGATTTAACAAACTTGTATCGTACAATCAAGAGAATTGATAAAATATGTCAGACATACAAGGAGGCTGGCCAAAACTATCCTCTCACTGCACATGCGCAAGATCTGTAGTCTCATATTCGTATCTGTGAAAACAAGGCTGTAGTTCTGAAGAAAGTGCGTAATATTTCCATATTTAAGAAATTGGTGAGTTTGTTGTTCACAATGTATTTTCATATCATATTTTAGGGTTCAAAATATTTTCAGATTTATTATATATATACTCAAAAATAATAACCCATAATAATGAATAAAAATAACTTTAAAAAACATAAAACATCAGTTGATAATACCTCGGTTGAGTTTCATAATTTATATGATGAAAACCACAGACTGCATAGTGATATTTATACTTTTTTTGTGATTTAAATGAATAAGGTGTTCCTTAACTTTTTTGTGATTCCTTACAGAGTGCTATAATTTATACCTTACAAATTATTTTTTGTGATATTTACACTTTCTAATAAAACTAGCAAATAAAACAAAGAAACACCTGTGTTTTCATTTTCTAAAATTTCTACTACTGGTATTAAAATTGGTATCCCGATATTAAGACCTAAAAAATACCGAATACCAGAATTGAACTTTTAGTCCGATTTTCCAATCCCCAAGTGCATATTAATAACTACGGGCAAATAAATGAGTATTAAATGATGAAAACACATTTGAATACGTACGACTTTGCTACTATTTTAGTAAGATATGATCTAGAAAAATTTATTAACATCAGCTATCGAGTCAGATTTCTTGGATATAGGGGTTAAACAAAAAATTGTTTACATACAATATCTTCCTAAATATTCACAGAAACCGTCGTTGGTATGTGGTAAACATGTGGATATACAAAAATGACGTTTGAAGTTTCTCACACAATTAAAAACAATTACAGTCTGCACATATAAAGTACAACCTTTGTATAATTAAATCCTACTTTATCTGTGAATGGTACCCTAGCTAGGAAGTCCGACTACAATGTATTTCATTGTAAATATCGTGTATAAAATATTACTGCCAGAGACCTGCGATGTAGCGTGTAATCTGCTTGCAAATTACATCTTTTGGTATCTTTGAAATCATTTATCCCATACACGCAGCTAAGCTTGTTGATAGTAATAATTTTGAACATTTATCTTGAACATTAACGAATCATTTTAAGATGTTTAAGATAAACGGAGTTATCAATATTCTTTTTCTCCTTTCATGTATCCCCCCCCCCCCTCTACGTATCCCTCTCGCCATTACGTTTCTGTACAAAAAATGGTTCATTGAGCTGATTATTCCTCAAAGATCCTAATGAATATAGAATTATTCTATGTATTGTTTAATATAGAATTATTCTATGTATTGTTTTTAAAAAAATTATCTAGCTTTCATCCCCTCATAAGTCAATTGCATTTCACTAATTAATTGATTATTCATATTTTAATTCTTAAAAAAAAACAGTACTGTATCTATATAAATAAACTTCGATAAATAAAAAAAAAGTTTAAATGGTTGTCAATGTATTGATGACAAAATGAAAACTTTGAAAATAAATTAATTAACCTTAAACACTGAAAATCGTGTTTTCTCATGTCTTGTTTTTTTTTCAGGTAGTAGATTTTCTGAACGACTTGTACACATGTTTTGATTCCATCATCGAAAATTATGATGTTTACAAAGTAGAAACTATCGGCGATGCCTATATGGTCGTGAGTGGGCTCCCAATAAAAAATGGAAATAACCATGCAGCGGAAATTGCCTCTATGGCTCTGCATCTATTAGAGGCAATAAAGAAATTCGTCATCAGGCATAGACCTAATGATTCCCTCATGCTCAGAATAGGGTTACATTCAGGTGAGATACCTTATTTAAAACTTAGGCCGTGCGCACTCTCTTCTCTCGCTGTAAAATTGAAATGTTCTCTTATTCAATGCAATGAGTGACAATTTTTAAATTGTTCTTACACTATCAGCTTTGCTGTAACAGATACATTAATGAAAGGAAATGGCTTTGTAAAATCGCATTGATTGATTATATTTGTGTGTTCCTTGTTGTTTTTCTTCCAGTACTTTAAAAAGAGTTTCGTAATGACAGAAATTTTATTTTACGAAAATTATTACCATGTTTCATTTTAAACATATCAGTCGTAATATTCATTTATAAATTTATTTTTTATTCATTTTTTTATTACAATTTATTTATACTAATTGTATATTTTTGTTATATATAAGACATCATATAAAAATAATACCCAGCCAGTAAGTAGATTATTTTGCTTTTTTTATCATTGGTTGGGTAATTATACAAATAGATTACTCAATTCTCTCAAAAATAAACTAGTTTCACTTTAAAAACAAACAAAAAAATAATTAAAAAAAATCTTAAAGCAAAATCTTTTTTAAAATTTCATTCCCCATTAATATATGAAGAGTTTAATTTAAATACCTTATAAATGTAAAACATGTTATAAATACTTGATGCCCTTTAATAATGATATATTCCTACTAATAGATTAAATCAGATTTTGAATACGTCGTTTTATAGCTAGCGTATTCGTTTGCTAAAAGCAATTATGTAAAAAAGTGATGTATGAAAGAAGTTTTGATTTATAAATCAAACAAAGTAGGGGATTTTCATACAAAATTAGTCCCTTATCCAATTAAAATTTATTAGATGTTTTAAAATACTATTTGAGTTTATAAAAAAATACAAACATTTTATATGTTTTTAGTAAATCAATGATACTGCAGATGGTAGATACTTTTCTACTTCAGTCTGCGCATTCCTTATCAAGGAGAGAGATATATTTTATTTCACCCAAAATATAAATAAAATTTTTGCTGTATGTCTTTCATAAAAAAAACATAGTACACGTGACTGGACTGTATTTTTCTGGAACCAATACAATCCTTGACATGGGTGAGTTGTAGAGAAAATAAACAATGATTTCTATCTTTTTCCATCTTTGATCGGAATTGGGGTCTTTTTTTTTTCTTATTGTGTGTGATCTATTTACATTTTTTTCATGCATTTTCTTACGTAACTCAATTCTTCTTTTAAATAAAGGGACACACATTTCTTGAAATATTGTGAAACCAACTGTTATTAATCAAACGAAGTGGGAAATGAACGATTACAAAGCCAGATTAAATGTAATTTTTTGACAATACCTTTAGTTGGTATTCATTACGAAATTTAAATAGATCATGAATGCATTTTAATGTTTTCTGTTAGAGAGGAATATTGATAAACTGACGTGAATGAAGTCATATGTAGAGCATATAAAATACAATGGACAGTTCAAGGGATAATACAATTTTGTTGTTCAACTTTTCTGTGAATAATATGGTGAAATATTTGGGTTGATATGGATTTAAGAGAACAGTTTTAAAAGGTTTTTAATCGGATTATATTATTACTTATTTAACTTTTTTGGATGTCATCTAATGTATTTTAGGTTGATTTCGTTTTTCAGAACAAGTAGTTACACAATACAGTAATACAAGTAGTTATTTAAAAAATTATAATTTTCTAGTTTTGTGAGTGATTTCGTTTTATTAGCACTGCACTACAAAGCAATACAAGCACTAGGGACCTCGTAATTTTTAATAAAGGTAAAGTTACGAGGACTGTGTGTGTGAGCTGAAACCTCTCTCTTCAAACTACCACACCACACAACACCAACACAAGAGCCTTTTCAGATTTAACGAGCATCAGCCCCTCCAAATGGCGGATCTTCAGCGATAATTTGAGTAACGTAAAAAGCTTTAAATTGTATATATATATGGTTCCTTTATATGCCTTATAAGAAACATATAATTGAAACACATAATTAAAGATCTTTCAAAATGTTATTGATTGCACACATTGTACATTTTTTACCTAAATATACTTTATATATATATATATATATATATATTCCCTTCTTTTTAATGACCATGTAGCAAATTATACATTTCATTAGTTTTCCCTGTTTGCAAAATTTCTAATGAGCAACTTTTTTCCACATAATGAATTTGTAAGTTCACAGCTCTGTTTTGTTATTAAAATATCGAAAGAAAAAAGTATTGAAAATTAATGGATGCCTTGTGTATAGGATTTTCAGCTTAATACATTTGGAAATAATTGGAAAACGCACCTCATTAAATAAATTGCTATGGTTTAAGTTTCAGATAGTTAGACAATTCAACTACGCTTTCTTTTTTTCATTAATCCTCTCTTCATAGCGCATGAGAATATATTCTTTTAAAAAGGCTGTTGACACTATCCATATATGTAAAGAAAAGGATATGTAGTGATATTTATTTCTGTATTCGTATTCAATAATCGATAATGTCATTGCAAATAATCGATGCGATTTATTTTCAGCACATTTTGCTCAGTATTTTTTCCTCATAAAAGAATAACCTTTATTCCTCAAAGACACTGAGTGTTGTTTACATATTTAAAAGAAATAAAATGGTTCTTTAATGCACAGAGTTATTTTCACCCATTTCAAAAATTGTAAACTGAGTTCATTTGTGGATTTAAAAAAATTATACGTATTTTTTGTTTAATTTTATATATTGACTTTTGTTTTAATTGCGCTGAACACACAATAGCATAATACATTTTGTGCAAAATTTTTAATTAATCATTATTAACAATTTTTGCTATGAATCTGGTATACTAAGAGATACTTATAAATTTACTCTTTTTTTGCATTGTAAATAAACTGTGTCACTGACATTCACAGTAAAGGTTGTTTCTTTTAAGACATGTATTTCTTATCTTCATGCACACAAAAATGTTGACTATATACACACAAAATTAAAAGTATGTATTACCCAAGTTATACTGTTTTATAATTTCCCATTATTATTTAATCAATTTGAGCATTGAAATTAAACTTTGAGTAAAAAAGTATAAATAAAAAATGTTAGTTCCATTAATTAATTTTACTCTAAAAGTTCTCGAAATCAGAGGACATTAAAACTGAAATATAGCATAAGTTTCTGGATTTTACATCATTGCTATGTGCACAAAACGATGTTCAAATCACCGATTAACAGTTGTAATTTGTGAACATCACACTTAAAGCAACACTATCGCTATTGGCGACGGATACAAGGTGGTAGTCACCCATTCGGACACCCTAGATTTTTTTTATTAGATTATAATATTATATACATTGTTAAGGCCCATGTAAACGTCTACTTGGCATGTTGGCGCCATAGCGTGGCGATGTTAATTTGTAAGCAAATAAGGGTGACGCTTAGGGTTGCCACAGCCATGTGTTTTGGTCAGTTGGAATTGTAACGTCATGGAAATAAATTGAAGGTGTACGCTAAGCTAATTATTAAAGAATCTCTCGTTGGAGTCTATCAGCTGTCTTTCCGGAGTCTCTTTGCTCCTTCCTTCGTCAGTAGGCTTCTCTCTCGGAATCTATCGTCGGTGTCTCTTCCTCCGTCCGCAGGGTTCAGTTACGGGAATCTCTCGTGGGAGTCTATCAGGAGTCTTTCGAGGAGTCCCTTTCTCTTTCCGAAGTCCACTCTTTTAAACTCTAGGGGCGGGTTCACTCCACGCCCCTCATCAATCCCCATTGGCCGACATCAGGGTTTTGCACCCGGCACCAACGGTCTTGCACGTCATCCATTCGTGCAGAGATGACAAAAGTCCGGTCCCTCTCAAAGCTTCCCGATGACAAGGGTCCGGCTGACATCTGGCACTTCAAACACCTCGCCGCCGCCTGCAGAGGCGCCAGCATTCAAGACGTACAATCGCTGCCCATGAATAGAAAATAATGCAGCGATGCCTGGCCCATAGTGTCCGCCAGACACACCGTCGCCGCCGGTCCAGCTGTCTGATACAACACAATACCACCAAAGACACGTGTTCCCCGGCTGTGGAAACGTTTATGAATAGAGGCGCTTTCTCCATTGTGACGACGTCACAGAATGCTTCTGTAAAACTGTCCTGTTCCTTCCAAAGACTTCATGTCGGAAGTCGCATAAATAAAAAGAAATTGATTTAAAAACCTTTGGATTTCTTATAAATTTATAATCACTACAGTGCACTAAATTAATAACCTAACATACACAGTACATAGCATTTAATTAAGTACCAGTCGAACCTCTAACGAAATCACTAAATCCGGAAACTTCGTTATGTGGGAAATTCGTCAATAAGGGATTCATCTTTTAATATACTTTGGAAACCCCATAAAACAAATTTTAAGTTCATAAGCACTACAAATAGTAAATAGACATTTTTTTTTTGTATATTGATACCAATTTATTTTATATACCTTACCCATCAAAATATAAATCTGCTAGGGAAACAAGGAAAAAAAACAGTGTCCAGGAAATGCACTGTATTTTCAAGTTTAAAAATAATTCGTATTAAAATCAATGAATTTTGATAGCATTTTCTGATTCTAAACCTACAAGTAATTTTAAGAAAACTTTACTTTATAAATAGTAGTTTTAAGCATACATTACCTCAGGTGCATTTAAATTTAATCACTGATAGCAAAACCAATCTAGCAAATCCAATTCGCTATTGATCACCATAAAATGTGTTATATATAAAGCAGAAAATGTGAAATGTCCAGAAATATTTTTAAAATAGGGAGAAAAAGAATCGAATTACAAGAGAAAAGTTTGTTAAATAGAAAATGCCCCTCTCTATTTGGAGTTTATTTTACGAAGACAATAGTATAATCTGTTCTTTGTGTTCTAGGGAAAAGTTCACAAAATAGAAACATTTGCGGAAGAAAGGTTCGTAAAATGGAGTTCTGACTGCATTTGTTATTAATAATTGATTTTACTAATTAATGCTAGTTATTTATTCATTAATTTATTTTTTACCGTTTCCGACAATCGACAAAATCAAAAGGGTATGTTTGACGGAGTATTGGGGTACGAGAATGGTGAACTTTTTCGACTCTGTACCTCCCCCCCTCCCCCCGAAAAGTTTTTTGTGCTCTACTGGTCTTCTTAATTTTGACAGAGATCAAGTGAATAGGGTGACACCTGATATATATATCCCCCCTCCCTTTTCCTAATTTCCACACAACACGGACGTGAGGATTTTAAGGTGCAACGAATTTAACATCCTTCTACTCCTGTACACAATCGCTTCTACAAGAACAACAAGATTCCAACCTACGACTCAGCAATAACGACCAAAAGTTTGTGAACCAGACCACTAGCTACCTCAGCCTCACAGTGAAACAAACGGTATTAGCCAGAATATTTCTTTCTTAAAAATATCACGAAATTGCTGCTATTAAAAACATTAATATTTAATTTTCTACAATGATAAATGCGATATTTGAGTGAGCGAAAACATATACGCATTTGGACCCCATTTACAGATTTTTTCTCTTTCCCTTATTAAAATGAAGGCAGAAACGAATGATAAACCCCGATTTAACAAATGATTTCAACATCTGAATTTTTTTTATCTGTTTGTGAAAGGAAAAAAAATTAATTTTTTGTTTTCAAATTGACATCCTGTGTTTGTCTGGAAAATAAAAAATAAAAAAACCTCGATGGTCGTGAAGAACATTATTAAACTTAATACTTGAAGGTGATTCACGAGTTCACATATCATGAACTCATGTGTATCAAAATTCACATAACATGTGTGTTACCACATTTCATTTCACAGCGGAGGGGAATATTTTAAGATTTTGTCACATTATTTATCCTTCCCATCTGTGCAACTGAAGTTCCTGATTCTGAGGCAGAAATTTTTTATGAAATCAAAATTGTTACAATTTCTAATGCTTTGCATTGTTTGGAAACTGTGAAAACAGACCTCATGCAGTACGATGTAAATTACGCATTATATATATATATATTTTCTCTGCATAAAGTCGAAGAAAGAACTCTTTCGATAGTCAGGAATCAAAAATTTTTTAAAAGAAGTATTTAAATTTTCCAATTAACTGGCGCGCAATAATTCGATAACAGTACTTTTAGCTGTTGAATAAAAAGAGTTAAATTTATAACTATGAATATTTTTATGTAGTTACTTATTGCGTAGAATTTCCAAAAGCCAAGTTCAAATAATTCGTGATTTGTTTGGACTCTAAATTAACAAATAACCCCGATTTAACGAATAAAATATTCGGTCCCAATGAATTCATTAAAATGGGACCCGACTTTATTTGATTACAATGATTTAAAAGTTTTAAGAACGGGTAATGGAAGTGTGTTATCTACTGAATATAGCACTCTCCTAACGTATAATTAAATATTTTTTTTATTATTACAATCATCAGGAGCCGTCTGTGCTGGTGTTGTTGGTCAGAAGATGCCACGATATTGTCTATTTGGTGATACAGTAAACACAGCCTCCAGAATGGAATCTACTGGTTTGCGTAAGTAATATTATGCATAAATCGATACTCAATTTAAATAAATGCGTGCTGTTACATATGTTCATTACCTGTTAATCCTAATTGTTTAATTCTATTTTGAAGCTCTTCGAATCCATTGTAGTGAAGCATGCAAACAACTATTGGATAAACTCGGTGGTTACATATTGGAGGAAAGAGGTGTTATTTCGATAAAGGTAATTTTACATACAACTGATATGTTTGACAAAAGAAAGTGGATTAGTTAATTCACATGAATGCTATTATATTATCGGTTATTTCTGTTGATTCTAGGACTTCATTTCTCTGAAACTGTGGGGCGCTACTGTGATAAGCCTACGTGGGGAGGTGGGATGCGAGCATATCGAAAAGTCGAAAATAAAATATTATTAAAAAAATATTGATTTACTGAAAGGAAGCAAAGTAAAATACATTCGGGCATAATAAAAATAAAATATTCATTTACACTGATATAATAAATTTATAAATGTATCAGTACTGCTCGAAATATTTAATTTATCAATACTAAGTTAAGAACAAGTTTAATAATTAACAGTGACTTCCGTGGACTTGTCATTTATAAATTTATGTAAAAAAATTAATGCTTATCTTTGTATATATATATATAGGGTTGTTCGGAAAGTAATTTCGTTTTTCCCGACAGAGGATTTAATTGTATTTTTTTGCACCCAACTTCACATTTAAGCCGTATAATTTTTATATGCTTTGAGAGCTCATATAGCAAGGCTTGTGTGTGAAAAATTCCAGTTAATTCTACGCAGTACTTTTTCGTTGGTGCCCTTTTAAATATGGAGAGCGATAAGCAGCATTTTCAACATATATCTTACTGTTTTACTACAGAAAGGGTAAAAATGCTGTTCAAGTCAGAAAGAAATTGACCGATGTGTATGGAGAAGGTGTGTTGACAGTACGCCAGTGCCAGAACTGGTTCGCTAAATTTCGATCCGGCAATTTTGATGTCGAAGATGCACCCCGTTCGGGAAGGCCGGTTGAAGCTGATAAAAACGCGATAAAGGCATTAGTTGATGCGAACCGGCGAATAACAACACGTGAGATCGGACTAAGGTTAAATTTATCAAATTCAACAGTTTATGACCACTTGAAAGGCCTGGGATTATCCTCGAAGCTCGATATATGGGTTCCCCATGTTCTCACTGAGAGAAATCTGTGTCGCCGCATTGACGTCTGCGATTCTCTTCTCAAACGTCACGAAAATGATCCGTTTTTGAAGCGCATCATCACTGGGGACGAAAAATGGGTTGTATACAACAACGTCAAACGCAAGAGGTCATGGAGCAAAAAAGATGAACCGGCTCAAATCATTTCCAAAGCCGATATTCACCAAAAAAAGGTGATGCTGTCTGTTTGGTGGGATTTTAAAGGAATCGTTTTTTTTATAGCTTTTACGGGATAACACAACGATTAATTCGGAAGTCTACTGTCATCAGCTGGACAAACTGAATGATGCACTTCAACAGAAAAGGTCAGAACTTATCAACAGGAAAGGTGTAGTGTTTCACCAAGACAACGCGAGACCTCACACAAGTTTGGTCACTCGCCAAAAGCTTTTACAGCTTGAATGGGATACAATGCCACACCCACCATATTCTCCAGACCTAGCACCATCGGATTCTTATTTGTTCCGGTCACTCCAAAATTTTTTAGACGGTAAAACCTTCACCTCAAATTAGGAGGTCAAAAACCACCTCGATCAGTTTTTTGCCAGCAAAGACCAAAACTTTTATGAGCGTGGATTTATGCTACTACCAGAAAGATGGTAAAAGGTGTTGGACCAGAACGGCCAATATATAATTTAATAAAGTATTTGTTTATTATACGAAAACTGTCTTTCATTTCCACAAAAAAAAAACGAAATTACTTTCCGAACAACCCAATATACACATATATAATTTGTCTGGTTTATAATAAAAACCGTATTGTATCTTTACGACAAAGTAGATTATAATTGCATTCAATACATTGTTATTGTATGAACGGGGTGGGGGGTGCGATAAAAATTATGATTGAAAATTGGGTCACAAATGTTGAAAGATTTAGAAGTACGGTTGTTGGATAATATATGTTTAAATACAAAAGTGCTTTGCTTTTAAACAGAAGCAATGTTAAAAAAAAGTTTTTATTGCATTTCTTCAAAGAAAAAGAAAGCCTTTTGTACTTTGATTTATTCCCCTGATTCTGAAAAAAGTGCTTTATTGATCAAACCCAAAATTTTAATTCATTTAAATCGTAAAACCTAAGTAAATTAAATAAATGTAGTAATATTATAGATATGATTTAACAAGAAACTGAGAGGTGCATAGCGATTTCATTTATTCAAGTTAGACAACAGATAATAAGAATCTAAATATAAATCAAACTTCACTGAAGTTCTCAGAATTTCAGTTTTTCTATTTGTGAGGCTACAATACTTATACAAAGTAAAATGAATATATATATAGAAAGAGAAATTTGGAACAAAACATATAGCCGTATAAGTTACTAATTTTTAAAACCACTTTTTTCTATTCTTATTTAAAAAGTTTTATAGAAGAAAATAAGCTATCAATAAAACCCCGTGAAGGGAAAAAATCAACATATATATGTTGCAACAATATTTAATAGTGTTCATCAAATACTTTGAAACAAAAGTATCTCTTTATGTCATGTTTTTCATGAGTAAGCTTGAGAAAAACATTGGGGAATTTAATAATAAAGAGTTTGTGAACTCTGACTTTTTAATTAAAAAATTATTCTTTCAGGCCTCTTATAAATAATTCAAATAGGATTTGAAAGATTAATAAGTAAAAAGAGGCCTAAAACACAAAGGACAAGCAGGAGAAATGTATAGAGTACTTGCCTGAGTGCATGGAAAATAACTTAGCTCTGCAATGCAATTTTTTTCAATAAAAAAGTTTATGAGAAACAATTTTATCAGATTTTTCAAATGATTTCCAATAAATAATTTACATTATCTCTAAGAATTATAATTTTCAATTACGTCAAGCATAAGTATTTCTAAAATTAGTAAAACTAAATCATTTAAAAATGTAAATTTAAAAAAAACTTATTTAAGAAAATTAAAAAGCACTCACAAACACTTGATATCTCTTTAAAAATTAACAAAAAAAAAAAAAAAAAAAAGTTTTTTTAATGCAACGCTGATATATTATATTAAAATCTGTTTAAGGAATAACAATTGCTTAGAATAATCTTATACTTAAAACTGAGGAATAAAGTATTTTTAAAAAAATGCATTTCTTCTTTATCAGATGATTGAGAAGTATGTAAATTCATCTTTTGATTTTCTTATCTGAAAGAAGGAGCACAAAAGGCCATAAACTGTGAAAGAGAGTTTGAAATGATTAAAAAGGCTCTCGCGAAATACCCAACATACCCCTTCAAATTTCCCATTTTACGACACATATGATATCATCTACATTTATAAAAATGCGTTGGGCAGCATCTACTCAAAATTTTATGATGACGCATAAAGTTTTTGTGCTTCTATTAGTATAAAATTCCTAATTATGTTTTTAGTTTAAGAGAAAAAGAGGGAATATATTGCATGCTACATCATTAGTATATATATATAAATTATTTTTTTATATTCATTCTCTTTGTAAGAAACCTTTCGTTTCCTATTTTAATTTTATTCTACTGTCTGATGCAATATACACGTGTGTTAGTTTTAGGCCTAACTTTTCAATATGGCTCTGTTTTTTCTATTATGACGAAAATTTCTGCTGTACGGAGAAGGTGGATCCGTAAAGTATACTTAACCCTAATTTTCCTGGCCCTAATTCAGCCACAGCTTTAGAAATCATAATAGTTCTCCATTTTAGTCCATAGACTCTTTCGGTTTCTTCCATTTTAAAGTTCAAACTCTGTTTCCTGTTATACATACGTTTATTTAAATCTAGTGCAATATTCATTCCCACCATTTGTTTTATAGTTATGTTTCTTAGAATCTGATCTCCATCTTTTAGCTTTGTTGGTTGTATAATTTTGTCTTATTTTTCATTTTATATTATTATACTAATAATATATATATATATATATATATTCTCTACAAGAGAGAGATGAATTAGCATGATTAAAACCGAAAAGAATTGTAATTGCAAGATAACCAGACGACAGAATTTAAAAGGAGGTATGAAAATTGAAATAACAGAGTTAAATATAAAAGAATGGATGCTACAGTATTATCAACATTGCTGACTTAGGACAGCTTATATACAAAAAAATTTCTCTTAAAAAAATTTCTCTATATAAAAGTGGGGTTGAAAATATATATATATATATATTAGTATGTTAAAATAAAATATTAAGAGACAAAATTGTACTTCCTACAAGGCTTAGAAAGAAATTGGATTCTAAGAAAATGTGTGTATATATATATATATATACATTGAGAAACATCAGGTTCAAAAATTTATTTTTATAATATATGTATAATAATTAAATTTTGAAAAATAAATATTTACTATAAAAAATAAATGTTTCAGAGAATGTGAACGAAAACTGTGCGTGAAATTTATTGTAATATACGTAAATTTATGAAATCACGAAACGGGATCTCAATCAGTGCCACGGGTGTAGGCAATGCTCGCTTATAATTGAGAGCAACAAATTAAGGAGTATAAAATACTACCCCGTTCGAATTGTTTTTAGTGTGGACAGTTTAGTAAGTCTAGCGCATTCGAATCAGCTCCACAGCTCACACGTTATTGTGATAATATTTAAAATATATCCGTATATTTTATCTATACTTTTATCAATAATTGCGCATGTAATATTAAATATATTTAACCCGATTTATTCCTTATTATTTCAGGGTAAAGGTGAAATGTCTACTTATTGGTTGGTTGGCCAAGAAAAATATCGCGAAAATAAACCTCAAAAGCAAAACCACACCATACAAACTCCAGATGTTTTGAGATCAGTTACTCGTTCCTCTCTCAGACATAGTAAACTATCCAGATTCAACCCTAACAGAAGATTATCTCTAGAGTCGCAGAAAAAGATCCGATTCGCCCCAAGCAGTCCAAAGACTTTCGCTTTGAAGCCATCGCCAAATGAAAATGCATGAAGTCGCGACAAATTTGAATCTGGAGTGGAGCTCGATGAATCCTTATCCAATCAGCAGACTTCCCATCATCCACTCCTCCAATCCGTCTAATGGCCAAAGAAACTCCTGCCCATGTCTTGGTCAAACTTGTGACCAATGTCTGAAATCCCAGAAAGACGTTTTCGAATTTGTGACACCAAGACTGGTTTTAGAAGGTGTTCCTTCCGAAGAACTGGGGCACACAAACGCTTATCCCCAAAGGAACTATCCAGGCTGGAGACGAATGTCCCGTTTCTCTTCCTTTGTGTCTTGCCTTGGTTCGGGTGAAGGGAGTGAATTCGAAGCTTATGATAAGATAGCTAATTCACAAGAACCGAATAAACATTTGTCGATAATAGGACATTCGGAAAGTGAGCCATTCCTACCTCACCTTCGTTACAGTAACCATTCCGGAAACACTGATCAGGCTGTTTGAAAATTAAATGAAGTTTCTATAGAACCATAATTTGAATCTGTTTTCGAATATCTGGAATAAGCCTGAAAACTTATCAAGACTAGTATATGCTGCTTTTTTATATAATATTAGCAGCATGAGAAAAAGGGAACTTTATAAAAATGCTATGGCATTCTGTAAAGTGAGTAACAATTTCGATCCATGTATGAAATATTTTATTCCAATATTTCACATGCTTCTCTGAGCAATTCACGGAATACTTGGCACTATACAGAAGGGTAAATGTTGTTGAACACTTGAAACAAGTGCAAACCTGTGAGTTGAAAAAAATATAAAATGTAAGATGTTCGAATTTCCAGTACAAAAGGAAAATAATATAAATACTGGGCTACTTTTTTGCTGTAAAGTAGTTTGATAAGAAAGTTTGAGAATGACACTTTTAGTGTTTTCTCGCTAAAGCACTTCAAGTTTTAAGCACTTGATCGCTGCTCTTGCACTATATGAAAACAGCCAAAAGGAGAGCTATTTTGTGATCTATATTATAATGCTTAAGCATATATTCTACACATTGACTAAAGAATTTCACAATTTTCCTTAACAAACATACATTCAACTCCTACTTAGCTGATCATTTCATTGTACCGTATTTTATTACAGAAAAAAATTCAAATTACATAAACAATTTATTTTTGAATAATCGTTGTGTATCAACCGTTCTTCTTAACCATCGTGTCATGTTTCAAAAATCACACATGCTGTATATTCCTAAATTTCAATATATTTCAATTTTATAATTTGAGAAAATTTCTTAACATTTTTGAAAAAAATCATCGAATTATTAGCAACAACAGTACTTTTAGGAGTTCTGAATTTTTCTGCAAATTTCTTTTTAAAAATAATGGTTAATTTATTTAAAAATATATATAATGACAAAAAAATTTGCAAAATAATTCAAATGAGAAATAATAATTTGAGAAGTATACTTATTTCAAATATTTCTCTACTACAAAAGATAATATCGATCGAATTTTCAGAACATGCAAATTTAAGGAAGTACCGGAGAAAAAAACGGTTTTCGAATGAAAAATGAATTAAAAAAGTTATTTCATGATTTTATTTTTAAAAAAAAAATACATTTGTGTTTTAGCGAGTTCCATTAAAATGCTCCCGCATATTGTGATATAAACTTAAATGTGAACTTGAGTATGATCAACCCATAAAATACTAAACAATGAACATTAGAGAAAATGTCAAATTTCCAGTATTATATTACACACAGGCATCACATTCATCAGATTATTATCATTGGACAATTTGGTAATTTTAGGAACTATACACTATGTCAGCACTTTCATGTATAAAACGATTTTTTTTGTGTACGACTTTTTCATCGCAGTATTGTACAGTAATAATTTAAAAGTAATATAGCCATGTCTAAAGCATATTTTATCTTCATTAAAGAATAGTTAATAAATATACTTTATAATATAAACAAGTATTACACATGCTTGTAAAATATAAATCATGAGATATTTTTAACCCCAAAATGCCCGAGCCTCAGATTTTTATTCTTATATCTCTAAGCGTAAATTTCTAATATTAATAATGAATATGGGATTTTACTAATCATAATTTTTCTAATTTATTTTAATTTGCGTTTTCTAATTTGTATTGCATATTTAATTTTTTTAAAAATTAAGAGTTTAATTACAGATTTTGTAATAAATTTATACAACAAATATTTTATTTGTCGAATAGCAACATATATAAAATATATAGAACATATATAAAATATCTGTTGGTCTAAACCAGAGGTACCAAATTTTTCCAAGTTCCCAAACTTTTTGTTTCTTAGACCCTTTGCCATGTTTTTGGGTTTGGGGTAGACCCCTGCTTAGCTAATATTGTATTTTTGCAAATTTATCAACTCAAATGTCTTTTGGATGCTGATATAAAGTTATTTATTTTAAAAGATTTAAATTAAAATTTTTAATTAATACATAAAATAACTAATCAACAAACAAATGCTTATAACGAGAAGCATGAATCTAATGTTTCTCAATAACAAATTTTCAAGATTGGCATCGAACTTGTCAGGTTTAGCTCTAAATCCCTCAGTTAGTAGTGTCCAGTCTTTTTCTTCCTTTCTTTCTTTTATTTTTTTCTTTATTTTGGGAATTGGCAACTGCACTGAATCTCCTTATTACAAGGAAAAACAATTAAAAAGTTTTCCACAATACTCCATAATTCGATATAAATAACAGGTATATCTTCTTAAACCAAAATTGCTGAGATATCTAAACTATAAGATATCTGTTATTGCTTGTTCCAATCAGTTTCTCTTGTAATATGGCATTTTTTTTCAATGGTACCATATGTGTTCATTGCCCGCTGTGGTCATTACCATAGTCAAATCATTCTCAAATCTAGTTTCAAAATCTGAATAAAGGGCATTTATATTTTGTGAACTAGGTTAAAACGTCATTTTCCTGGCCAATTGAGTTTGTGAATTTACCTTCAGACTGCGGCCTATTCAGAAACTGGAAAAATTCTCGACGCGAGAAATGCTGAAATTATGGTCCTTGTTTCAACAAAATGTATGCTGTCACCCCTTGTAACTGTAAATTTAACCTCTTTAAATTTAGTAAATAAATCTGTTTTCCATTTGGTCAAACTTTCTTTTAAATTAAAGTCACGATCTGGTTTATTGAGAGCCACTATTGAAATACCCCTTTTACTCCTCATGGAACCCAAGTTATTTTTTTCGCTGACTTGGACCCTTTGAAGGTTGTCATGGGCCCCTGGGTGTCGATATACACCACGTTGGGAATCACTGGTCTAGCTCTTTAAATTTAAAGTGTACAAATTATAAGATTTCAGGTAAAATTAAATTTCTTTTTTCATATTATACATATATTTTTGAAATTATAGCAACAATAAAAATCGCATAAATAAATACATTTTCACTTTGTCTTTATGTAGATGGATTCAAATATATATTTAGACTGTGAGAATTCTCTCAATTCTACACCTACATATATTAACTCCGTTTTTTCTTCATTTTATAGCTCCTTTATCATGAATACTTTAGCCAACATATGTGCCCTTTCCATAAGGAATACCACACTTAAATCATAATGATGTTCATATATATATATTCTCTATCTGTACACTTAAATAGAATAATTAGATCGATTATAACACTATATTAAGAAATATTTTTTACAATAAAAATGATTTTCAACGTAGAGAGTCATTCATAGGAAAAGAAAGCCGCGAGATGTCACAAGAAACTTTGAAAATGTCTCTGGTTTTTGAAAAGGTTGGGGAAATTTGAAGAATACATTATTTATAAAGTGACATTTAATATTAAAATTCTAAACACATTGCTTAATATGTCATTTTGACGCTTTTAATACTGTAGATATTATCTCTGCGAATATTTGTGATGGTAAGGATGTTTTGTAAAATAATTGTTCAAGTAGTTTTCAATGAAATCAAGAGCACATGTGTGAGAAATTGAAAAATGTATAGTGTCCAAAAATGGCGCAGAGATAAAATACACGCGAGGCGCCACTGTCTAATAAATGCATTTATTTCTTAAGTGTGTGTGTTTCCATTTTCGTATTGCATTATTTATTATTCAGTTTGTAAGTTAACAATAATATGCGTGTTTTTTTTTTTAAAAAGAACTTTCCAAAGATAATTACGCTTTGCAATAACTACCAATATTTTAATTCACTCAGAATTAAGAGTTTAACTTTTTAACATACGCGTTTGGAGTATATCTACCACATATGGAATTAGCTTCGCTTTTTTGTAATGTCTAGGTTTTTTTTTTTTTTATCAAAGTCCAGGATTATTATTCAAAAATACCAAACTGAACAACGGGAGAAAAACTGTTGTTTAATAATTCTCAGAAAAAATATGGACAAAGAACAAGTGACACTTCAGACTTGTATTAACATAGAATTTTGGCCACACCCGTTTATTGCAGCTGTCTACCAACACATGTCTCATCAGCTCCTTTTGTCCCACCCTATGAGTAACTTTACATAGAAAAAAAAAGATTTTGCAATGTGCGTACACCTATTGTTTGTGTCGCCATCTATCGATAAATGGGTATAATTTTTTTTTTTTTAATTTTTAAATATATTTGAATTGCTTATAATTTTAATTCCTGAGCACATTGTGCTTTTTTCTTTTTTTTTCGTTTCTAAAATACAATATTTTATTTTCAAAAACCAAAAAATAATTTATAATTTCTTTGTTATATTCATGAAATATTCATACAATATATATAAAACAAGAATTATTCTTTCGAATTACTTTAAACTATTTATAATTGTTTATTTTATAAAATATTGAAAACGCATGCATATCGCAGTTCAAAAAATTATCTAAAAATAAATTAGTTGGCAGAAAAAAATCATTTTTTTTTTAAATCCGAGTTTTGAGGATGTATATGTATGAGAATCTAGTTCAAATTTAAATGTTTAACAAGTCATAGAAGGGGTCGTACGCACTTTATGGAAACAGTTTTGTAATTTATTTTCTCCTTTGCATTTTTAGATAAAACTTTAACAATTTCAGAATAATCGCCTGTTATTGTTTTATCTTGATTGGAAGGTAAAATAAAATATTTATGCAGAAAAAGGCCCCATAAAATTGATAGATGGCTCGAAAGTAAGCAATTGAACTTTTCGAGGAGAAATATTCGTATCAACAAGTTATAAAGCGTTTAAAAATCTCGAAGAAAAGGAATTTATAATACATTGAATTTGAAAGGAAAAAAGCGTATAAATACATAAACATAAAACCTCATCCTAAAACTGTTACAACACAGACAACTAACAGGAAAGTGAAGTCTCTAATATTAAAAGAAAATCTGCTGACTCAAAGATTCATTGCATCGAAACTAGAATGTCTTCCAGCACTGAAAGTAAAAACATTTATAAAGATTTTTAAAATAAAAAAAGCTGTTTAAACAAAAGTTCGCCTGCTTTTGCCAAAACATTTTGCTGAAAGAAAATCAAAGTGTTTAAAATTATATGAAAAACATCTAGCAGCTGAAAAATGGAAATTTTATGGTAACACTCGATGA
>BMAO01028368.1:0-29997 GCA_019973975.1 Trichonephila clavata
TATTTCAAGGGTGTTCCTGCTACAAAATATACAATCATAAAAAATAAAATTTCGAGGAAATAAAAATGTTCTTTTGACATACAACACAATAAATGTCAAAGGAAAACTCCTTTCTACCCATGAGGCTAATGATATTAATTAAACTATTATGCTATGCAAAACGAGAAAATGTATTGTAAATGAGAAATGTTTTCTTAGAATTAGAATATATTTCAATGCTGTTAGCGTGAATGTCTTTCAAATGTAGGAATTGTCCATACAACTAACATACAGGTTTTTTGAAAGAAAATCGAAATTCATTCTGGTAATTTACAGATAAATGAAGCAAGCTTACTTTTAAAAGAAGATAATTAACATACACGTATAAATCCACAATGGCACTGATTCAAAGCTCCCGCGCACAAAACACAATTCTGTAGTCCCAGTAACACATACGGTGATGAATTGAATTGCCATTGCCAATGATTACTCTCCAATGTTGTTTCTATCGTCTGCAGTCATTGCATATAATGGAACTACTTGTCTTTTTCGTAAAATATTCTACATATGTTTCGAAAAATCTAATTTTGTCAACGAATTTGGCGATTTGGGGAAATTTTGTTACAATGTTTGTCGCGGAGGTCAGCATTATTAAAATAATCTCTGCTTGCAAACTTTCTTTTGTGCCCTAATACTTTATTTGCAGAAATGCGAATAATAACTGAACTTTCCGTAACAGTATTTAAGTGGAGAAATATTTTTATTTGTGATTACAAAGATTTTAAATTATGCATTACTCTTAGATCGTAGGTATCATAGATTTGTTTTACCTTTTTTAAGTCAGAATTTTCCATTGTTTAATGTCAGCATGTTTAATATTGATTATTCAAGTTTGAAGAGAATTTTTGACGTGAGAGTGTGTGTGAATTAGTTATGTATTTTATAACATCTTATTTTCTACTGATATGGTCATTCCTTTTTTAAAATACCAATTAGAAATTTATTTTATTGTATGCAAGTATAACTGGTATCCATGAAGAAATGTAAGATTATTTTGGCTGAGAAAAGAAGCGAGAAACAGTTGAATGGTATTCTCTGATTTAGGTAATCTTTTTTATTTTATTTTTTATCATTACAAGTACTTTCTTGTATACAAAGGTACACGGATTTGTATCTTAAACATTTAACAACTGGATACAGTAAATCTAAAATTTGTATTTTAAAAAACAATAAATGATTAAAAAAAATAAGATTTTGAAATTTCGTTGAACATTTTTCTTTTTGAAATTAATATTAAATGTGCTTCCTTCACAATTCTTTGTCGTCTGATTTTATGAATTACTAACCTCAATTTGCATATTTGCAAGCTGTTAAAGTTGGGGTGTAAAATAAAACCAAACACCAATTGTGTAGATTATGATCATAAGCTCGTGGCCGGTGTGTCGCGGGTTCAAGTTCTAGGGCAACGTAAGACTCACCGTGTAGAGGGGTTGATGCGCGTTAAATCTCTCACAAAGAGCTCAATGTCCTGTCGTTGAGGTGGTGTGGAAGTTTGAAGGGGGAGTCTTAGCTCAGTGTTGTCTTCATCACTTGAACAAGGCTCAAAATTACAAGGTCCGTTGCCAATAACCTTGGTATTGCTGTTTAGCGCAATTATCTTTGTATTTCTCTCAAGCTGTATAGATGATGAACATTCGTACATGAGAGAATAGAACAAATGTTCGTTCTCAAAACTTAAAAGACAATACTCTATGGGGAATATACATTCCATAGAAAGTTACCAGTGGTTTTCCGCTTAGAATTCCGGTCCTCATTCTTCAAGGATAATAAAAGCAGCGAAGCCTCCAATAATTTTGCTAATAACCTCCATTCAGACTCAAATCATTGACCCTGAATATTACATTGAGGCTAAGTTCTGAGTGGGAAATTGTAATCAGAGATTGTTGAGTGCATGAACCTGAAATCACTCGGAAATCTATAACCCGAAATTAAGCCGGAATACAGTCTACCTCATTCTAAGTTGCGCACAATGCACATTGCTGCCACATTAATTCACGCTGTAAATCAATGCATTGTTTGATGTATTAGGATTTTATGCATAACCTTGATGACGAGACAAAATTTCAATTTGTTTTTCTATTGACAATCAGCTTGAAAGTTATTTCCGAATATGTTTCGATCTCATCAAGAAAATATGAAATCTTCTACATCTCTGAACGCTTTCTTGCAAGTGTTTTCTTATGTTGTGTTATCATTTCATGAAAATGTGGAACTGAATTCTTACAAATACATTTATTTCTTTGGATTGCTACACGCATTCAATATAATTTTCAAGCGAATTATAATGCATTAAAAAAAACCGAGTTGGTTTATATATGTATGAGCATAACTGGTTTTAATATCTTCATTGATTCAAAAAAAATTTTACGTTATATGTTTATAGATTTATTTAATTTGGAAAAATTTGTAAAATAGGTTGGTATAATTTATAATTTTTTTCCAACGGTGATAGTTTTTTTTGTTGTTGTTGCAATATAGTATCAAGCACTAGAACATCGAACGATAAAAAATGAAAATTGTTTATTCTACATATTTAAAATACGTTTTTCGAGTTACGTTTATGAAATCTTTCATTGCAGACAGAGTTACGATCTTTAAATTAATACCAATAATACAGAATGGGGCAAGTAAAAAAAGTCAAAGACAATGCCTTGGACGAGTGGATATAATTAGACGTGAATGTGATGCGAACATCAAGATTTTTACTGAGATAACAATGAATGGCTTGAACATAGGACTATTTTTTATTTCTGATGAGGCCTGGTTTCATCTGTGGGCTTATGTCAGCTCATACAGTGACGGGTTCTGGGCACTGGGGAATCTGCGTAACTTGCACGATACATCATTGCATGATCAGAAGGTTGGCGTTTGGTATGCAGTGTTTGCACGCCGGTATTCGTCCCATCATCTTTCATCAGACGGTTAGTTTGAAGCTTTACATTCCAAACATTTTGAGTCCATTTGTGATGAGGAAAAGACTTATACAGTTACTTCCAACAAGATGGTGCCAATGCCCATGCATCTCTCTGAACTATGGATTACATTTACATAATCTACACTCTTGACAAAGTTGTTAGCAGAGGACTAGCTGGCCATCCAGGTCGCCTAATCTGTCAGTGTGTGATTGCTTCTTGTGAGAAATCATCAAATCTAAGGTGTATCGCAGAAACTCTCATAGTCTTCAATAAATGAGCAGAATTTTTCTGATGGCATTGCAGCAATTTCAGCAGTTCACTCTGCCTTCTGCAACTTATTGACCAAGAGATGAATAATGATCATTTTCAACATCTAATACAAGTAGTTTAGCGAACTATCTCCTTTCCGTTGCCGTGTTCCTTTGTAACAAGAAACTCTGTTCTCAATTTGTTTTATGTTTTTCTTTTTAATATTTATGATAAAAAATAAGAAAAAGTTTTTACTTTAATACCTTAGAAAATGTTGCAATCCATTATAACTGAACGCAGTTAACTGTATTCATTATATGTAACTTTATTTAGAAGGTTTGTAATTTTGTTTACTAATTGAAAAATAAAATTATGTGCTTTATATGTACTGATGGAATGCTATATTTAAAAAAAAATATTAACCCAGATTAGTAAAGTTTGCATCATGCTCAATTTAAGATCAACCTCCTATATTACTCTCCTACGCTATATTAATAATTTACGAATTCACTGAATGAAAAAATGAAATTACGTTGTTTCGCTTAAAATTTTATATTTATTTAAACAATTAAAGTTGGCACAAAATGAATACAAAAAATAAACACTTATCTGAAAGACACACTGTGTCGTTTCTGGAATGCAAAATTTTCGACTGCAATGGATGCTATTTTAGAAGGTATATTGGACTTAGAAAACTGAAGACGAAAAGTACCTGTGTCATTCAATTTAGCTGGACGACACTTTCTTAACTATTGCTAGATCAGCTAAGTATAAGGGAACGTTTGTATTAAATTTAGGAATAGGTGTCTGTGATTCCGATATTTTAGATGTTATTGTAGAGTTTGAAGGTAATAACTTGAGTGGAAGAAGACGACGTGGAAGCTGTAGGAAGCGATGCAGATGTATTTTCTTTAGAGAGGATTGAAGCTGGTTAAAGTAATTTTAAAGGTGGACAAACCACTTCCATATTATTTCCATCAGTTTGTCTTGACTTATTTATACTAGAGGATTTGGCAGCCCGCGCGAGCGTAGGTTTGGGTTACCTGTGGGACTATCAATTTTTGAGCTTCTATGTAAGATATATTTCTATTAGTTTTAATTTCCTGTATTTGTTTTTCGGTTTCCACTTCAAACATAATTTTGAATCGGAAGGATGGCTTAGAGAGCAATTAACACATTTTGGCCCCAGATTGCAATCCGTGGAAGAATGTTCAACAGAAGCACATCTGGAGCATGTTAAATTTCCGCGACAGGCTGTTTGTGAATGTCCGAACCTCTGACACTTAAAACAGCGCAGAGGATTCGGTATGTAAGGGCGGATTTTACAGTTTAAATAACCTGCTTTTATGCTTGTTGGGAGTATCGGGCTATTAAAAGTTAGAATTACGTGTTTAGTCGGAATTACTGTTGCTTCTTTTTTATTGATATTCTCTTAACCCTGATCTGAAAATCCATCAAGAATTTATGCATCAGACATGTTCAACAGGTCAGGCTCGGAAATGACACCGTGGCAAGAGTTCAATGATTTATGAGGACATATTGAAACTGGTGAATCGAGAAAGGTTTTCGTGAGCAGAAAAGACTTAGTTTGAAGGGCAGATACAGTTTCGATAAGAAGATTCCCGGAACGTAAGCGTTTCACAGATTTCGGTTCACCTCCTACTGCAATGAGTGCTTTTAAAATGGCAAATGGTGATTTCTGAGACATGATATTGTTCGGTAATGATATCATTAAAAATCTTACATGTGTAGAAATTTCGTCAATATTAATTTTGGGTAATACGAGGCCTTTACCCGGGCACAGCTGACTTGGATCCATATACGCAAAACAGACTTCATCCTGGCGTGCCTCCACCCACTACGGAGTCCAAGGGAGGCAGTGTGCCGGACAACTGACAATAGCCAGGCACGGCGCTTACCTGGAGTACACCCAGAATATAAAGTGCTACAGCATCAGGGCGAGGATCCAACGGGTAAACCCGCCACCCCTTATCTGCAGCACTAACCCTACAGCAATGTCTCTGAAGAGACTTATCACCAGCCGATTGACAAGAGCGGGCTCACTCCTGCATCCCATCTACAGTGAAGCGTGGGCCAAAGGGAACGCAAAGGTATCCCCAGGACACCATTTTCCTCCTTACGGGGCGCCGCACATGGCAAACATGCGGGTTGACAAACAACGGTATTAGTAAAAGCCAATATATGTATCAAAAATAAAAAAAAAAGGAACTATATTGATGCACCAAAAATGAAAACTAAACTGTTAATAACAATAAATATATTACGATCACAATAAAGGAATTCAGAATTCCAACATGTACATTTAATAAATCTTCATCTGCGGTCTAGACGTGAAAAGAAAGAATGGAAGAATGGAATGACAAGAAGGAGGGTCGAAAATAGAGAAGGATCACTAGGGTACCCCGGGTTCGTGAATCCCGTGTTTACCAAAGACAGTAAACCCCTTGGGAAAAGGAAAAGATCACTAGGGCACCTCGGGATTGTGACACACGTACTCACCTAAAGAAGGTGAGCCCCCGAGGGGAGTACTCGAATGAAAATCCGAATCAATCGTTTATTCGAATCAATTGGGACCGGACACCGTTCGGATATGCGATTGTTCGGATAACCAAAATCCGCATGCGATCCATGCAGTATATGAAACCGGACACTATACGAATATTGAAAATCATCATATGCGGGAAATGTGCTTGAAGAAAAAGCAAAATAGGTTCAAAATGTTGCAGTTTTACCTTTGTTTGTGGAAAATAATCACTTATTTTTCGCTGTACCATTGCAAACCTTCGTTTTTTCGCTGCAAGGTCTCTGATTCTCTTGAGCTCTGTAGTTGAGTAGGACAGAACTGTGATTGTTGTTCGTACCACTCCATAGCTGTCTCTAACGCAGTAAACGTGTTAGCGTTTGATGGACCCTTGCTACTTTCGTTTTTGCTTTCCTCGTCTTCATCCGTTTTATCGTCGGCTTCTTCATGCACGGAGTCACAATCTCGTCATCATTTAGCATTCGAAATCCACAGTCTTGGATCGCAAGCCATCCAGGCTTCTACATCAACAAAACTCAACAAAAGAGCACGTATACACCCCTCACTTGGAAACAAACTGACCAAATATTCCGCGCAGATGTTTACCAAATCGCACCTCAAATATCCCTCACCTTGGGTTTTCCTGTCACGTTTGGATTCACGCGAAGCAACTGTTGAGCATTGCACTGTTCAAAAAGGTATCCGGACTTTGGTTCGGATATTTGACGCTCCGGATAATAAACGTTCGGATAAACGAAGTTCTATTTTGAAATTTGAACAGTATTTTGAAATTTGCAGAATTATTTAGATTAACCCTATATTGCTGATGTGGAAAAGTAGTACGCATTTAATTTCCTTCTGTAAAAGCATATATTTATATTTTTAGATTTCGTACATTTATACTGACAAAAACTCTATATGTTCGTTTTTTTCTGTCAGAAGTAACAGTAAAATATGGAAGAAAAGAAGTTTCAGACGAAACACACTTTTCTGTCGTAATGTTTTATGGCTGATGATATTTCATTAAAGTCTTACTTTTATAAGGTTATTTAAGGCGTGGCTTCGAATTTATTTGGAGCTTTTGAAAAGAATGTATCTCCGAACAATTCTATATTTTAAATTGAATCCCTATTTGATAAATCCCCCCCCCCCCAAATTCACATAAAAAGTTTTTGAACCAAAATGATATGTGTAGTTTGTAACGGATTTTTACGAGCATTTCCCTTTACTAACCTCTGGGCTTTTGTGCGATATGATTGAGTGAGAGCTACATTAACCTCGCCTTATAAACCTGCATGAGGGCTATTGGCTCTCTACCTCGACCGATTGGACCTCGAAATTTTGAAAGCATTGTCAAGCGACGAGGTCGATACCTGAGCTGGTACTTAACTGTCCTAACTTGCACACCACACTAACGGGAGAACGTTTGAGCCTCGACAGGTTTAACAAGCATCGGTCCCTTCTATACTGCGGTTCTTCAACGGTACTAGCTGGAATTCACGATACGCCAGCCGCGAGTCGGTGACCTTGACCACCTGCCATGGTCACCTTCAAAGGTGAATAAACTGGTGAAAAAATTATGGCTCATTCTTATTAAATAAATTTGTCTTTTACTATCACAGAAGCGAATTCCTTACACATTCACTTAATATTTTAATTTTTTCTGTAACATTTTAAACATTTTGTGGCTGTTTTCTTAAAAATAAAAATAACCGGTCAGTAAGTAATCATTCAATTTTCTAATGAACCAGTCCCTTTAATTAATTCTCTAAACATAAATATATCTACTGATAACAAAAAATAAATTAATTTATTCAGTTCTCTTACGAAAAATAAATTCAACAGTTTCATTTGATTTATTGTTTTAAATTGTTCGCTTCCAGTATCGTACGAATGTACTTGTGTGCTATATTTTTGATTCCTAACTTAGCACTTTGATATCACGTACTAAGGCTTGAAATTTTTATCACACATTCAAATATTCTGCAAAATTGATATTTGAATAGATATTTGGAGTTCTCATACATAGATATTAATGAAATAAACTTTACACGTTTTCACAGTAAGGTTCTAAGCTATTCATGTGGAACCTCTTGTACCTTATCTAATGATTCCGAACACAAATGTCAAACATTGCACTAACGCATCGTACGTCGAAACCATCCCTGAGCTCCCATGAAGGAATCTTGGCTTGACACTCCTCCCATTTCCAAGGAATTTGGAAATCCCGAATTAAAGCGTAATTAATCAATTTACTGTGAAGCGAAATTGGATTGGGCTCAGATGCCACCCTTAATGGGTTCAGAAATGTGCGGTCTCTAACAGGAAATGGTGGCCACCGAATCTTATATATAGACACAAAATCACGTGAAAATTAAACTTGGGCTAATCGGCCTGAATATTTATGATCCATGGAGTCAAGCTGCAAAATCCTGCTGAGTAAGGTGATGATATTGAAGATCTCGTTTAATGGTATTGTATGAAAATTAGTAACGAGAAGATATAACTGTTAACAAGAATTCATCATTTCTCTTCTAAATAACAAATAAGTAACTAACTTAACGGCTTAAGAACGAGTTATATGCCGTTTAATGGATCATAAATCAGACTAAAATTGTTAAAATTTATTTTCATTTGAACATATGATAAAAGATACTTGAAATGCAAATACATATATTTAATCTACGCACTAATTCGGGTAAATCGAAAATTTTTTTTCAGAAATTCAAAACCTACCTATGCGAGAAAGATATTTTCTGATATATAGAAGGAAAAAATAAAATTAAAGATTAATTTTTATATTAAGTATTGTCACAAACGCGGAATGAAATTTAGGTATTTGAGCGTGTTCATGGTAAAAAATTAAAAGTAAGTGTTGTTAAAGGAAAACAGGTATTTTAGTACTTTTTAACATTTTTTTGCGATGAGAGATCACCTACTAAATAATTACTAGAAAAAAAAACTATCAGGTTTTTTTATCAGATTCTTTAGTATTAAATTAAGAAAAAACACCTTCTGTGTGTCGAAATTACATCGCACAATAAAGTAGGAGAATGAAAAACTCTTGGATCGGATTAATGGACTAAATTCATGACGGTCACATGATTATTCTATTTGTAAAACTTAGGTAAAGTTTCAAATTGCGTAATTGGGTAAAAATGTTCAAGATTTATAAAAAGAAATTTCTGCAAAAAGATTTTAAAATTTAAAAAAAAAGTCTTGTTTTATACATGTACTTTTAAATAAAGTGACAAATATTAATTTAAAAAAAAAGTTTCTGCAAAAAGCGTAATTTGGCAACGAAGTGCATGAACTGATTTGCTGAAAATAGATAATTGCACTTATCGTGACTATGACGTCACATGTGTTTTTGAATTTGATTGTCTAAAAACACGTGGTTTAAAATTTATCATATGATTATGACATCACATGGATTTAGTCCATTGGTCGGTACGGAGTAACTGAGCTAGGGTTATGAAATGTTGCAATGTACATTGTGCCATTCCATATGCTCAGCTGTCCCATGTCAATACGTATTGCTTTTGGTTATTAATATTGCAGAAGAATAACTTTAATTTGAGTCTGAAGATACTATTCTAATTTTTTTTTCTTTTATCAAAAAATTAACTTTTTTGTGGCAAATTTTAAAATTATTATTTTTAATTATTTTTCTCTCCACAATATCCAAATCATAGAACATCTTTTCCGGATAGGTAGTCTCATATCAATAATCATTTTTCTCTTCATGTGTATAACCGAGATCGACCCTCATAAATATATTTGTCGCAGGAAATGTGCACAAATATATCGAACAAACTGAATCAGTCACGTGACTTTTTTTAACCTGGAAAAAAAGCTAAATTTCTCCTTTAATGTTTCTTAAATTCATTTTTACAGCAAAATAATTATAATAAGTTCAGAAAAATAAACAATCGCGTGATCAGAAAACATTACGGTTTTTTTTCTTGAATGAATAAATTAATTCATTAAAATGCATTTCACCACTTGTTCAAATTGGAACCCAGACAGGCTAAATTTATTCGGACATCATTTTGAAACAAATGAACGGTGAGGATGAATATTGTCATCCATAAATACAAATTCTGTTCTCATGGTACCTCTTAACTACCGTACGTGTTGTTTCAGAATGATGTCCAAATAATTTTAGCCCGCCAGGGTTCCAATTTGAACATACGGATCGTCTGTTCTGGAGCCTAGCATAACACACCCGCCCAAACGACCAATTCCGCTTCACAGTAACGATACCGATAAAGGATATAGTCTTGGTAATAATGGGTACTTAGCGTTCTCCATATGAATGCCACCGTGAATCAGACTATATGCTAAACATGGCACCTTCAGAAAATATCCCACAAGCCCACTGTCACCATGTCCACCTTATTTGGTCTCTACTCCAAACTGAGTAGACGTGAAGATAACACATCTGATAGGCGAACATTTATACTAAAATACTCATGTCCAAAATTAAGGTGATAGACATGTTTTTCGTCACAATTTTAAAATGTATCCAGTAAAACTGATAGAGAATATGTATCTTATATACACTGCTGGCCACCGTAAATGCAACACCCTGAAGGAAGCACGCAAATAACATGAAATTCAAAACATGCATTAGCGGAGATGAGATATGCAAATGATTAGAATTTCAGCGCAGACACACATCACACACACCTGTGGCGCCACCTCAAAACGCTATTTTAGGCTTGGAGATTTCGACGATTTCAAGTTCGGCAATTGTGTTTTCCTTGTGGTTTTTTTCAAAAATCGAACAGTTATGTCTCGTAGAAAACAGTGATCAGCTTTTGATCAAGTATCCGAGTTCGACTGAGGAAGGATAGTGGCCTACCGAGATTGTGGATTATCTTTCAGGGAAATCGGTAGTCGTGTTGGACGAAACCAATCAACTGTAATACGGATATGTGATCGTTGGATGCAGGAGGGTACGACGGACCGACGTGGTCGATCACATCTACCTCAATGCACCACTTCACGTGAGGACACGCAAATTGTGCTCATAGCAGTGACGAATCGCTCAGTCACATCACAAACCATAGCACAGCACATAGGGTATGTAATGCATCATTCAGTGTCTGCGCGTACCATTCGACGCCGTTTACAGCAGAGTGGTCTGTCCGCAAGACGTCCTTTGCTTGGTCTACCCTTGACGCAGAACCACAGACGTCTCCGCCGCCAATGGTGCGATGAAAGAAGGATGTGGGTGGCAGAATGGAATGAAGTTGTCTTTACTAACGAGTCACGCATCTGTCTGCAACACCACGATGGTCGGGTTCGAGTCTGGAGACACCGTGGAGAGAGGATGCTGAAGAGCTGCGTTATGCAACGCCACACTGGTCCTGCACCGGGTATTATGGTATGGGGCGGTATTGGATATGTCTCTCGCACTCCTCTAGTACGCATTGCCGGTACTTTAAACAGCCAGCGTTACATCTCCGAGGTGTTGGAGCCAGTTGTCCTTCCTTACCTTCAGGGCTTGGCCACAGCCATATTTCAACAGGATAATGCGCGACCACACGTGGCACGCATTGTCCAAAGGCTCTTCGTCAATCACCAGATTGAATTGCTTCCCTGGCCGGCTCGCTCTCCGGATCTTTCGCCGATAGAAAACATGTGGTCCATGGTTGCTCAACGATTGACCCAGATTACACCCCCAGCTGCCACACCAGATAAACTTTGGGAACGTGTGGAAGCTGCGTGGTCTCCTGTACCCCCAAAACACATCCAAAATCTCTTTGAATCAATGCCGAGGTGTGTGGAAGCGGTGATCTCCGACAATGGCGGCTACTTTGGCTACTGATTCTGGCAGGAACCGCACTTCACAGAAGTCTATATATTTAATTGTTTGATACTTGGTCAACATGTTATCTACAAAATAAATTTTGTTGTGCTATCGCTTGTCTTTCTTGGTGTTGCATTTACGGTGGCCAGCAGTATATTTTGAAGAACATGTACTTCAGTGGCTTTAGTGCCCAAGTCTAATGGATCTGTTAGGTTGTGCATAGATTATCGTAAATTAAATGCGATTACTATACCTGACAAATATCCCCTGCCCCTTATGGATGCTCTTTTACATGATGTGCAAAATCTTTTGCTTTTATGTCTACCCTTGACTTAAAATCTGGTTATCATCAAATAGAGGTTAATCCAGCGGACCAGGACAAGACTGCATTCGTTTGCTCTTTTGGTACATATAGGTACAAAAGAATGCCATTTGGACTTCGCAATGCTCCAGCGACCTTTCAGCGTCTTAGGGACCAATTTCGTAATGGATTACCAAATGTAAATATTTTGATGTATTTAGACGATATCGTCGTGTTGTCTGAAACGTTTGAACAACACATTGAGGACTTAAGAAGGTTCTTCGACAGACTTAAAAAATTTAAATTATGTGCTAACAGAAAAAAATGTAAGTTTGTTTGCTCTCGTGTAAAATACCTTGGATTATGTATAACTCCTAAGGGAATAGAGGTGGATCAAGATAAAACTGCAGCGATTCAAAACATTCCTTCTCCGAGAAATCTAAAGCAGCTACAGTCATTTTTACAGACCTGCTCATGGTATGGAAAATTCATCCCGAATTTTTCAGATATTGCTAGACCCCTTAGCAACTTGACAAAGAAAAGTACTGCTTGGAAATGGAGTGAAATTGAGCAACAAGCTTTCCAGACCCTCAAGCAATGTTTAATAGCCCCGCCAATACTGAAACAAGTTGATCCTAAAAAGCCTTTTATCATCCGGACGGATGCATGTAGTTACGCCCTAGGTGCAGTTCTGCTACAAGGAGAAAGTCCCACCGATGAACTGCCAACAGAATATGCCAGTAGACTCTTAAGCTCTGCTGAGAAGAATTACTCGACAACAGAACAAGAAGCCTTGGCTGTAGTCTGGGCCCTAAACAAATTTAGAGGGTATATTGAAGGTGCAGAAGTTACAGTGGCATCCGACCACCAACTATTAAAGTGGCTGATGAGCTTAACATCTCCAACCGGAAGATTAGCCCGATGGGCACTTCAAATACAATCTTACAATCTGAAGATTGATTATTTTCCCGGAAGATGCAATGTTATTGCAGATGTGCTTTCTAGGCCAGCGTCTAAGGACGAAGAAATTTGTGAATTAAAAACTATAATTATTGATTTCCCGACAAGAACAGCTAATGAACTAAGAACAGAACAATTGAAGGATCCTGAGTTAGAAAAGATAACTGATTGCTTTGAAAACCCCAACAAGGGAGTTGACTTTGCCAATTGGACTGGGAGAGGGTACGTGATGAATCAGGGAGTACTATATCGGTACTCACCTCACGTTGAAGTCGATGGAGCTCAACTAGTTGTCCCTACTCACGAGAGAGAGAAGATATTAAAGTTGCACCCCGATGTTCCCACTGCTGGACATTACGGAGCTGATGGTACCTTTTCTAGAATTTCTTCAAAATATTATTGGACTGGTATGAGGAAATTTATTGCCGATTATGTGAAGAGCTGTTCAGAGTGCATTAGATATAAAGCCACAAATCAGAAACCTGCTGGTCTTCTGCAGACCCCTGTTCCAGCTCAACGATTCGAGAGCATAGCTATTGATATTTTTGGTCCTCTACCAGAAACGAGAGAAGGTATGAAGTGGATATTCATAGTGGAAGATTACACAACAAAATGGGTAGAGTTATTTCCATTAAAGCAAGCTATTGCTAAAGAATTTGCCGTAACACTTCTAAATGAAGCCTTCCTAAGGTACGGAGTGCCCCGTCGACTAATATGTGACAATGGGACTCAATTTGTAAGTGCGGTAATGCAGCAGTTATGTTATGTCTTGGATATCAATCAAAGTCTCATTCCCGTATATCACCCACAGGCAAATGCAGTAGAAAGGAAAAATAGGGACTTGAAATCTCGCTTGGCAATGGTGGTAGGTAACAACCATACATTATGGATTGAAAAGCTACCAGCTATTAGGTTCACATTAAATACTGCAAAATGTGAGTCCACAGATCACACGGCAGCATACCTAACCTTCGCCAGAAAATTACGAACTTTAGACCAAGTAAATACTGATCTACGATCTGTCATCCATAACGATAATTTTGTACCTGAATTTACACCCTATTTAAAACGCTTTGAAGGATATATGTCACAAATTAAAGAAAATATTGAGAAGAGTCAAGATCGGTCAAAAAACATCTGCTGACAAATCACGTAGACCAAGTCCTAACTATAAAGTTAATGATCTAGTATGGGTACAACTGCACCCATTAAGCAAAGCGAGTCAAAGCAGGAGTGTCAAACTGATGCCTAGGAGAGACGGGCCATACATTGTGCTATCCCAGAGATCCACCACCACATTTGTAGTCGCTAGTTGTGACAAACCTGACGAACCTTTAGGTGTCTATCATGCATCAGCTTTAACACCTTTTCTGAATGTCACACAGACCCAGTCTCCTGTAGTACCTCTCAGGAGAAGAGGAAGGCCTCGCAAACAACTATTGGGTCCTAGAGGAACTGCTGGAGAGAATGCCATATTGTCTGATAGTACACCACCTCGCCGAGACGGTCTTCGGCGGTGTAGGGGGGAGAATGTAACAGTTACATTTAAACTCTGCCTTCCCTTGACAAATAACGACAGCCAGGTGGCGCTACTTGTTATTGGGGAAAAAGAGAACGTTTTTCCTGAGTTGTTGTTCCGCCGGATGGTCCCCGAGCCATGGATACACGTGGAGTCAGGGAAAGCCTTTCCCTCCTTTTATGTCTCATTCCTACACTATGTATTTTGTGTGTGTGTGTGTATGCCTCCTTGTGTTGTGGAACTTCATGAACATTAAAATATCTTGTTCCTGTAACCATCAAAGGCTGCATTACTTAATCTTTCACAACATGGGAGCATTATAACCTTCAATTTGTGTGGAAAGTTTCTTTCTTGTTCAATATTACCGGAAAACCATGTAAGGAAACTGCCGAACGTTCGAAAAACACTCAGTGTCCTATATTGATAAAAGTTAAGACTATAATTATGAAATCCAAATATTTTTTACAAGAAAATTGGTATAATACTTTCACTATGTTCTAATTTTATATTTCTGAAAATCAGCTTTTGTAAAAAAATGCTGAAAATTTAGAAAAGAAATCATTATTTCTATCATATGCTTAAACATATGCTTTCCTGTGAGCAATCTTATTTTCTTAAATGAAAGCAAAATGAAACTTCTGATTTTGTGTGCACTTTAAAAGCATTAAAATAATTTCCCTCGTCTTTAACAACACTTTCTCATAGCTGATAATTGTTTTTAAGTTCTAAATGGGATTAAAAGTACTTTTAAATCTGTGACTTTTTGAGTTTTTGGTTTCAAAATATGTTTTATTTTCAAAAGGAACTATTGATACTCCTAAAAAAGGATTTCACTTTCACATCAACATAAATTCAATCTGTTGAATGGCGAGAAATTGCATGTCCATATACCTAGTCCTCTTTCTTATTTGAAAAGTAACGGTTTCAAAGATTTTTAGAACTAGTAGTGATGGAAGAGAAAAATTCTCCCCATTCCCCCGCCCCCCTCTTATTTGAATCATTGGGGTGAATCTTTTTTCATTTTTTCTGACCTGAAAGCGACATTTTTCCCAAATACTTTTCAAACTTTCTCATGCTTCGTAAATCAGTTGGAGGATCTTAGGCTATCCGATACATTTTCAACAGAGGGGAAAAAGTACGGGAAAAATGTCTTGAAAAGTGAGGGGAAAAAAAGGAATACTTTTTTCGGGAATATTATTTTCCAGGTTACATATAAAAAACATTACACATTTAAATACGGAGTCCTAAAATATTTTGTGGTATGTTTTCTTATACTGTTTTAATACTTTTTCTATTACAGTTATTTTATAAATTGCTTAAGGCATGATGTGGTTTTATTCTTCATCAGTATACATATTTAAGAGATAAGAAATATATCAAAATAAACACAGTTGTTATATCTTAATATTTTATTTTATTATTCAATCTCAGTTAAAGATGTATCTTAATGCATATTTATTTCTTCATTTTATTAAAAATAGGTAAATATCTTTATTTGTTAAAAATTTATTTACATTTAGGATAGCAGTTCTCGAGCCATCAATATCTTTAATCTTATTATAATCTCTGGGAAATCTTTTAATAATCTCTGCAACTGAATACAAAATAAGTTAATTCTCAAAAACTATTTATTTAATTAACATAGTTAATTAGCATCTAAGGAAATTTCTATTATGAATGTCTTTTCTTTTGTGTGCAGAGAATTAAAAAGGAAGTACTTTAAATAGCCCAATTTTCAAATTTCGTTTTCAAATCTGGTTTACATACACAAAGGATGCAAACAAAAAATTATTATACAGGGTGTGGCAAAAAAACCCTTCCCAGTTTCAAAAGGCAGTTACAAACAAACAGAACAAGATACAGAAAAAAAGTCTTTTATTTGTGAACAACAAATACGATGGCATTTTATATAATTGGTTTTAAAAATTATGTCCGCTAAATAGTGACACATTGACGAAGCCTTTCCGGAAAGTTCTTCAGAACATTCCCTCTGGAGCTGTTTTGATTTCGTCCGATGAGGGCCATTTCCACTTGTCAGGCAGGTTGTGAATGAACAAAATTTTCTCTACTGAGCAGCAGAAAACTCTCAAGTGTACAAAAAATGCCCTACAAACTCTAAAGGATGCATCCCTTTAGTCCCCCCTCCCCCAATAAAATCGTTACTAAAATATACAGGATCATTCATTATTCTTTCCAGAGTTTTGAAGAGCTCTAGTAAAAAATCTAAAACGAATATATCCAAAAAGAACTTTTGAAAGAATACAGAAATTCGAGTTTTATTTGTCGTGTAACATAACCTCCCCTAAGATTATCTTCTCTCCTTCTAGTATTACTAGTTTCTAAACGTGTAGGCGGGTTAATGAATTCCAGAGACATCTTAACAAATCACTATATTTATTGATACCTCTTAATTAAGGAAGATTACATATACACTATTCAATTTTAAGAACAATAAAACAGTGGAGAATGAGAAGCGGTCATTAATTGCGAATGACGGAATTTGAACTGAATCCACGAAAGATTGGCGCGTACAATTACAACTACACACGTATACGTAATTACAATTCTTAAGTCACTAACCTGATTTCCTAAACTTCGGCAGGTTCGTCTTGTAGGTCACTTGGATCCCGATTGGATCGGATAAAGGCTATTATTCACTCTTGAATATACGATTTCTATCTTCAGCTCTTCTAGTAGCTTTACTACGCACTAAATTTATCAACAACTGCGAGTTGATTTACCGATGCTTCGATTCACTTTACTTTGAAAATCTACTTCTTTACTTTACAACTCTTTCTCGTTTCATTTCATTCTCTCTCGCTAACTCGCTAAACCCGAACTTATATAAAATATCTCATTTGCATAAATCACGCTTTGGCTCCCGGTGGAGATTGGTTGATATAAATAAAATTTGAAAGAAATACTTAGAGGATTAGTGAAACCCGTACAAATCCGTCACATATTTACCTACCTTACAGGTCCTCTGGGAGGAAAACTTTGGTTTCACGGCATACAACAATGCGATAGTCCAGTTCCTGCCATTTTCCACTCAACATGGTACAATCAACGGTGTTGACATCATATGTTATCCTTTCCGTGTTATCCGAAAGCTTATCTTTTACATCTTTGCCTTTTGCAGAACTTCATGAAAGGGTTACACGTAGTGGCAATAATTTTGATAGTGCAATGTTGAGCAGAGAGTGGCAGGAACTAGAGAATCGCATTGATGTATACCGTGCAACCAAGGTTTCACACTTATAACACCAGTAAGATATGTAAAAATAAATCTTGAGTTGTTTCTGTATTCCTTCAAATATTCCTTTTTGCTGTATTTGTCTTAGTGTTTTTACTATACAGCTTCAAAAACCTGGAGGGAATTATGAATAACCTTTTATTTGAATGTACTTTAGCTTAAGGGGACATGTGGTACGATTTACGCAAAAAATTTTAAGTTAAGGATTTTCAAAATTTTTGGTGGTTTCTTAAGTGTGTATACTACGTAAAACAGATTTTGTTCTCAAAATCTCATAAAAAGTTAGCCATTCAATTTTTTATGGGAAAAGCTTCATATTTTTGAAGTGATTTTAAAATGCTACTCCTCCTATAAAACTTATGTACATGCATGAAATTTAATTTACAAGTACGTCAAACTATGTATAATAAAAGTTGGTATGGGTTTTGTGATAACATGATTGGTATTATTACAATACTTCTTTTTATGAGTGCTTATTGAAAATTCCTTAAAAAATCAATAAATTCTGAATTCAATTAATTTGTTTAAAAAATAAGTATTGCTTTGATTCAAAAACGCATTCCAACTTTTGTTCCATGTACTATTAACCATGGGTAAAAAAAAATTCAAAGCATTAGACATAATAGAAAAAAAAAGCCCTAGCATTTTAAATGAAGACAAACTAGTTATTTATGTTTCCGAGATAAGAAAGTTTAAAGTTTTTATCTGCCATAGGGATATGAATAAAAATAAACGTAAAAGCTATCATAATCCTGCGTTTTTTAAGTTTACAATTTTCAAATTTTGTGAGGTTATAGAAAAGTATATAAAGAATAATGTAGGCTAAAAAAACTAGATTTGATTTTTTGACCGATTTTTGTCAATTGAATCGTTGTGTCCCCTTAATCAATATTTCCCTTGTAAATGTTAGGTAATTTTACATATAAACATTCTAATTGCCCCTAAACTCTTGCTATATGTGTCTAATAATTGCTTCTGCAATGGATTTACAAAATCGGATTCTCTCGACAAAAAGAATTCCCCAGTTCAGTTTGGAATTGTCAGGTATGGTTTCATCTTGTAACTATAGTTACGAGGTGTGACACAAAAATGGACACTGGTCTAGTAAACCATTGTACTTATAGAATTGGTACTCCGTGACAGTATCACCTTCAAATTTAGTTCCCTTCAGCATTCACACACTTCTATATTCAGTGCTGGCATTGCTGGCAACAGTTCTAGAACGAGATTTTTTGGAAGTCCCTATAGGGGATATTTTCCGTTTTTGCCTGAACCTCTTCAATTGAGGTGAAATGGGTTCACTTTCAACAAGATTTAACTGTATGAAATAAAAAAAAGTATCATATATAGGGCCAAATCAGCTGAAAAAAGAGTATGCCCTATCTTAGTAATGTCTTTACTGGAAAGAAACTGCTTGAGAGAAAAAGGGCTATGGGAGCGGATGCATTGTCTTGGGGCAACAGCGATACCCCCCCCCCCACCAATTTCGGCCTTTTCCCCTTAATTTTTTCACATAGTCTTATTAGTACTTTAATGTAGTAGTGGTGATTAACAGTCTGATCCCTAATGTGAGTGGGAACCTCCCATATGACGAATTTTGTCCAAGTTTTAGTCCGTAATCACTAGCCTTGGGCACCCAGCAGGTTCATCATCTTCAGCACTGATCCTTTCCCTGAAAGCCTCTCATTCCATTCAAACACATGCACACTAGACAAAATTTCAGCTCCATAAGTCTCAGTTGATGTTTGAAATGTTTTCATGGCTGATTTCTTCACAAGAAACTTGATGTTGATTCGATATTTTTCTGGCAGAATGCAGTTGCACGTGTTCATTCAATGAAGCAGTACTCTCAACCGGCGATTAAGAGGAAACTCGATAGAGAGGTGTGTGGGATGGCGACATCAATACAGTTGTTGCCAATACCACACTTTTTTCAAGCTACACGCTTAGTCTCGTTTTTTTTTTGTATCACATCTTGAGAAACTACATCCTGTAAGCTACTTGTTGCAGTAGTGCTGTTTAACAAAGGATATATTAAGTAAAAGTGATGTTGTGATTTTATTTTGTAAAGAAATTATGGCTTAAGAAAAGCGTTTAATATGCTTCGAAGGAAATTTACTCTTGAAGAAAGTGATTTTATTTATCTTTTCTAGATAGGAAACAAAACAAATAAATCTTATTCTAAATCCTCAGATATCTGGATATTTATGTAAAATATTAAGATTGATATATATGCGATAATTTCATTCTTTTTTTTCGGCTTGTATAATAAAAATACGGTATGTTTTTTTACAAAATGTCAATATTTTTAACCGAGTTCTATCAAACGAGTTATATTAAATGAAAAGTAAGAAATGATGATAAACAAAATATAATCCAAACTATGGCACTTAAGAACATGTATTAATTATTAATAAACATTAAACAAGAAATCGTTATTAATTAAAAATTGTACCCTGGATTTCTTTATGCGAAAATAATTTCTTTTTGCTCAAAAACAGCAATATTAATCGCAACATAAATGAATTCATTCTCCAGGGAAACACAATAACGAACATAAAATACCTTCTGCATTAAAAAGAAAAGGAAACATTTCTTAAAGCACCCAAGTGTTAATTTGAAAGTTGCAAAGCATTAGAATCATTTAAACGCACGATGAAGCAACTTATTTCAGAATTTTTATTTTGCTAAGAAACGAGTTAATTAGAGTTTTTCAACCATTACAAATCATGTGAAAATTATGTTACCTGGAAACGAGTGTTTTTCCCAAGAAAACAAATGTATCGTACTTTAGGAGAAAAACCGATGCATTTAACAGTTTTCAGCAATTAGTTACAGCTAATTTTTAACAAATTTAGTTCTCCATCGAGCGAAGCTAATTTAATTAATTATTCAAAGTCCTTTTTACATTTATTTTTTGAAAACTGGTAATGCGCAGATTAAATTTACTTTCTATTCAAGGAGGTGTTTCGATCCAAAAGTACTTCCAAATAAGATTTGATCATTGTGTAGGATTACGTCACATTATACATTTGGAACCGATAGTAAAAAAGTTAATAAATATTTTATATAAGATTGAAAATAAATTGCTGTTTCTAATCCGTCAGAGATCTAGCGGCAGCTAGATCAGATCCATGATATCGTGAACTCTAGTGAAGTCAAGCACCAGTAGAGGTTTTTCATAAACATCCGCCAGAGGGAACCCCAAGGTATCCAGGATGTGATCGGAGGATGCCGGCTTCAGATTGCATTTTTTGCGTCCTGAGTCGAATATCATGTTTTTTAGATGTCCACTTATGAGTCTTGAGATGGCCGTTTGATCATTTCTGTCACCCCCGAATTCTAACCCTCCCCCCGGGGACTTCCTGCTGAACCAAGGATGGGCGGGAGGGGTGTTCAATTGCTTCTCTGTTTTAAATTCATTAACATTTTGGGTGTTAGTGATAAAATTACTTTAAAAATTAACTTACTTTAGTTGTGCTAATTAGTGCATTTAGTAATTTTAATTAATTAGTGTAGTAAATTTTTGGAAATGTATATAAATACCTTTCATGAATAAAGTAAAGTATATAGCCGAGGAATATTGTTTTCAAAATTTTAGTTTGGTAAAAAGTTTCATAAATACATTTGTAATTAAATCCTGTTTCTTTTTATATCTTAAACGTTTAAAATTATTTTAGGAAATGATCTTGATTTTTATTGAGGTATGCTTTAAAAATTTCTGTTAGATTTTACAATTGATGGTTTACTAATATCGTACTTTGAAGCTACTGGACTGCAATGGCATGCCTTTATATACTGCTCATTATCATACTTCTCTAGAGCGTTATCCAAATGATATTGTATATGATAAAGGTAATAGCCTTACTTTTTAATATGAAATGAATATTATAATTGCCTCTAATGTAATAATGTTAGAGAAGTATTTTACACAAAATTGGTTTGATATCTAGATCATATTCAACATTTTTTTCTGCTGGGCTGCATATATATGTCAGCTATTTCCCGTGGGCCGCAACATCAGGATAAAAGAAAGGGAGGGGGAAAAATGCTTCAAGTCGACGATAACCAGTGACGTAAAATACATCCCCACATGGCGTGAGGCCTAAAACCTGAATTCGTGGGGGCCGTTACGCCACTGAAAACAACATTGGAAATTTAAAATGTGGAAAATTGATCAAAATATTATAAATCCTGTTTTGCTTTTTTTAATTAATATTTTTTATATCTTTTATTTTTGCACTAACATTAAATTAGAATAATTTATTTAAGAAACACTCCTTCACAATTTCTGCATCAGTAAACGGTTTCGTATGATGACCAGTAATATAACAAACTTCATAGAATGTCTTTGTTACCACTGTAATATTATCACTGACAAAACACTTTGTTGCTGTTGCAAAGATTATTCAAGAAAGTTTATCACCTCTTGAAAGAGATATTCGAGGAAAAGTGTCATTGAAGGATTCCTGTTTATTGGTATTTTTGAAATTCAGTACTTTCGTGACAAATCAAACAATTACTGATCCATGTTTGTTTTTCACAACAAATTAGTCAATCTCCCAATAGTCTTGAAACGATGCATTTTCTTTCAACATTTTTCGCTTACAAGATATCAAAGATAGTTAAAAATTAGTTCCACCCATAAAACTGTCGCTCAAACACTGTTGTGTGTTATCACTAACTGTAACCATTACAAGTATAAAAAGAATATTAATTCGCACCCATACGACATCGACAGCAAAAAGCAAAATTGATATATTTTATTTCTTGACTAAGAATTTCCCACCAAATGTTTAATACTTTGTTCTTAAATAAGAGCAATACACCATGATCCGGCTATTTAAAGAGGCTCGGTGGTCTGCAGGTTGAGTATCGCTGATCTAGATGCTATGTTAAATGCACGCTCTGGGAAGTCAAAATAATGTTGAATTCAATACCTATATTTTACATTACAAGTGGGCAAGATATTGAAAACTCTTGAGATATTCGTGCGGACAGAAATGATAAATATATTTTTAAAGTTAAGAACTTTCCACCCACTTTCGTATAAAATAATTACTTTAATTAGAAATATATCTTAATACTGTTATCTTTGGTTTGTATGTTTGAACCATATTAAGATTCTCTTAATTAATAATTTTAAATAAAAATATCTTTTTCTGATATCTCGAAATAATTTTTTAAAAGAAAGTTTAATGATCAAATACATTTATACAAGTAAATATATTTTTTGTTAAAATTTCAATTACCAGCGAAATTAGTTTCGATATTTTCCTTGTTATTAATATTTTGGCATAAGAATAGAGTTTCCTTAGAAATTGTTCGCAGTTAATAATTAGTCTCATAATTAACGTTGTATAATGATAAAGAATGGTGGATAAATGTAAAAAAAATAAATAAACTCTGAAATTTTAATAGAAAAGGAATAAATTAGCTCTACCTATTGTCACTAATAAATTATATGAAATTCGATGCTTTTTTATATTTGTTAATTAATAATGAAAACTAAAGTACGGATTTACACTTTAAGAACATTTTTGGCAAAAACACTATGGGACGGTTCTATCCGCGACTATATTAACACCTTGTGGACTCTTCTGGGGAAAAATATTTTAATTAAACCAACTTTCGCTGACCAAGAAAGCTTGATTATGTAAATGAAGTATATTATATAAATTCTATTTTCACGAGTTTGCCAATTGGAACGTTGGAGTTGGCAAGTAGGCGTTAGCATAGAGTCTGCGAGTTAGTTGAAGATTGAAAGATAGTGGAATTATTTAGAGGTCGTGGAGTTGTCCAGGAAAATGGATTACATCAGAGAATCCAACGACATTGATCAATCCCGATAAAAATCACCTGCAAGATTCCAGTGTAGGATACGATGCATAAAGAGTACAGGTATCGTGAGCTTGATTAATTAGAAGTTAGCTTATTAGTGAGCGACGTAGTTATATTTGAGCGTTTTTAAGCTATCTTAGATTCAGTTGAGGGTCCGTAGTAGTATCCCCGTGTTATAGAATCTCACCTCCGCGCTCTACTATTTAATCACCAACCTTAATTAGATTGTTATTGTGTCTGATTGATATTTTTGTAACAATAAATTAATTAGATTGAAATCATGTCTGATGATCATTCAGTTTCTCCCACACACCTAGCCGGGTTTAATGGGAGACAAGGGGTTTCAGAGACAAGCAGGAACCGACAGGTATTACAACTAGCTGAAAACATTATTCATATTTGGATGTTAAAAATTACAATTTGTTATTCTGTTGATAACTGAAGAAAAAATAACTTATTTGTCATAGAAATTGATCTTCATCTAGGTCCATGAAGTATGTGCAAAACTAAAAATCAAGTAAATACAAAATGAGATATTCAGAATATTAAACTAGTATAAAACTAAAATGTATATGTTTACTGAGTATATACATGAGATCCGTTCAAAATGTATCCAACCTTAAATTTTTCCTCGCATAGTAGATATTCTAAAACAGCGTCACTGTGACCTGTGAGGAGACAGCTTGATGCACATGATGGAATTTTTCCCCTTCGTTCTACAGTGCCATTGGTTTCCTATAGGCTCGAGGGTGGAGCTGTTACTCGTGTCGTCGGACTTTTATTTCCCTAACTATGACTAAGCGACTTCAGCAGAGGCAATTGCCAAATATTTGTCGAAGACTTGGTGATTTTCAAAGGGAAATAATTCGTAAGATTCAGCAAGTGTTTGGAGACGATAATATGGGAGTCATACAAATTAAGGAGGTGATTAAACGCGGTCACTCGCGCCTGTTTTTGCTACCGTCGTTACTCGCGGGATGTAGAGAACCCCCCAAACTTTTAACGCGTGTATTAAAGGATGAAAAAAAATTTAAATCAATTATGATACATATTTATTAAGTACAAGATGTTTTTTGCATTATGTAAATAAAATTATTAAATTTATTGCACACAAATAAGACTAATATTAATTTACACTAAACCTACAAAAGTTTTATTGAAGTGAAAACTTCTTTAGCGGCGTTGGGTACATTTGGTAGGAGAAAATCTTATGGGTTCGCGTCACCAACATGCTTTGACTGGCGCATGCGCAGTCTGCTGTTCGCATCTTGGACACTTTTTGGATGGGTGAAATCTGTGCGTTCACGTCACTGACATGCTTATAGCAGTATATCTGTAGCTATAAAGCTGACGTATAGTGCTGTGTATGTATATCTTATAAGTGAAATTGAATGGATTTAGTGAAAAATTCAATGTGTATATACTGTGCATTGCTCGTTGCGATTCCGAGAATGGGCAATACATATAAATGCTTGCCATTTATATTTCGCCTGGAAAATCTATGAGACAGATACAACAATTTTTATTCGAAAATTTGATGATTTATACAAAAGAAGGTTCTGAAATACTCGAAAAAAGATTTGGCGAAAAATATGATAATGTACCGATGATTTTAAGTGCAGACTTCAATATTAACTTTACAGATGATAAAAATCTACCACTAATTGAATTTCGAAATGAAACACTTAATTTAAATATGTCCAGTGATCGAAAACTCAGTACTGCAAAATATAAAACGACTATCGATGCGTTTTAACGCGATACTGAATCAAACATTTTCCTTTCTAACTTTAGTTACCATAAGCCTATTGTATCTTTTTTAGAACAAAATGAAATAATTGAAAGTACAAAAAGTCTAAGTATTATTGAAATAAATGATGGCAGTTAAAATTATGTTAAAAATCAAGTACATTGAAATTTAAGTAAATACAAATGCTATCCATAAATAATATGATTGTATATTAATTATTTCAATTGAGTTGTATTTATATTTTGTCATGATCTTGTACAGCCCGTAATATATTTGAATAATAAAAAAACCATATAATCATGTGCCTTTAGTTGTTGCTCGGATTGCCAATAGATGTGAAAACCAGATTCATATCGATAATTTTAATTCAAACTATGACATTTCAAATTTTAATACTAGAAGTTCTAAGTTTTCACTTATATCGGCAGTTTCTATAACTGCCAATTTTTTAAAACATATAATTTTATATTTTTTTCATAAAACACAAGTAAAACGTTTTTTCCAGTAATAAACTTACTTTGTAATTAATGTTAAGGCTAGAAGAAAGTAGAAAAAAAATATTTTAATCATTTTTCAAACTTTCAGAGCAGACTGTATTCATATGGTTTAAGCACATATTTTTCTTACACTGAAGGCAAAATGAATTGGTGTTTACATTTTTACCCGTGGACAAACAGTGCAGAGCCCATTTTTGGTGAATTAATGCTCTTTTTACTATCTTCTGTGTCAGTATAGCTTCTTTTGAGTTTGTTTTGTCAATTATTTGTTTCTGTCGATTTTTTTTCCTATTCTTGCGCCGTATCCATGGGATGAACAGATTGTTCAATATGGTGATCTTCTTCTGAAATTACACAGTCTTCGAAATCAAGCAATGGTTAGTGTTTTTATGCTTTTTATAAAAAACTCTCAAAACTAAGCGGCGCGTTCACTCGTTCACAAGGCGATGATTGTTTTTTTTAATTTTTCTAGCTCTATCTCCTTCTCGAGCTGAGCCAATTTAATTTTTTCACACACACACACACAACACACACACACACACACACACACACACACACACACACACACAACAAAAAAAAAAACACACACCACACAAGCTCTAACCTAGTTTGTTCATTAGCAGCTTTAGTCGTCCGATCCTCAACGATCGATTTGACGATACCACAAACAAACTCCTGGTCCGTTTGAAACGCATCTGAATTTTCAATTAATTTCTTAATATCTAAAATTTTTGCATTGTCAAGAACAGTCTCTCCAAGTTCTTCGGCAATTAATTTTAAGTCAATTTTTTTAGGTTGTTTAAGAAACTCATTTTTCAATTTAAAGAAAAATTGCACAGTACCTTTCAATGTAGATTTCTTTGGCTCCGAGCCCCCAGGTGTGGGGTATGCTGGGTTGGTTTACACAAACACACCACTTGAATAACAGAATATCGGTTTATTTGGTGAAGATGATGTATGACAGGTTCATGAATGAAATATTTACAGAGAAAGGTACAGTTCCGTTTTCCAGAGTTGTAGAGAGTTCCTCATAAACAGCACTCGCATATGTTAATGGTGTATCTGGTCGCCTACTCGCGATCAGATAATTCGCAGTTAGTCTCTCCTCGAGAGCCTCGGTTAGACGTCTCTCCTTCGATAGTGTTTCCGGTCCAACCCCCGTCTGTCTTTGTGATCTGCGACTAGGGGGTATCGGGGTGAAGGTGCTGCATTCTGGTGGAGGAATAAATTCCCACAACTCTCGGCCATCAACGTGTGAGGTCCTCCGAACACTGAAACATGAAATGAAATGAAAAAAAAATCTGAAAACAAAAAGATAAAATGAAAAAGTTGTTGAAAAGCAATGGAAAGAGGTGAACTCAGGCTACAAAATCTTCAGTCCAAGGCTTCCTGTGGTCAGCTGAAGTAGATGCTGCTGTTGGCCCTTAATGAAATCTGACTTTTGCGACGTTGTAGCGGTCATTTGTCCTTGTCTTGACCACATTATACTGTCCTAAAAACTTGGGTTTAATCTTCAGACCTCCTCCGAATTGAGTTCTTTTTATTGCCACTAAGTCATTGTTTTTGTAACGTGATGCAGGTTTACGACGTCGATTGTACTGTCGTCGATTCTCCTCCTGCATTTTCAAGATGTTCACTTTTGCTTCTTCGCGCATATCCTCTCTCTCTCGAAGCATGTGACTTAATGGTTTCGCGATCGTAGAATAAACCGGCACAAATTTTCTGAAATATCCTGAGAGATCTAGGAAACTTTGCGTTTGCTTAATATTCTTAGGCCCAGGAAAATTTCGGACTGACGGAGTAAACTGATTTTGTAAAAAAAAATATCAGTGTTATGAATAACGTCAAGTGATGCTCTGTCAATCACCAACGAACAAACCGAAAATTTGTTTTTAATACGAGGAGAAAAAAAAATCCGATTGCTGATTTCCCCCCTCTATTAGTTCATTTTCCGTAAGCAAATTAAGACAATTTGGCGGAAAAATTCCCTCCATTTCTAATTGATCGCTTATTGCAGCTTGAATTTTGACAGGTTTACTATTTTTATTAAAACTAAAATTGAAAGTTGCGGTTTCTGCGGGAACCTTGTGTTACTAAAACAGCTTTTTATTAAAACACTACCCGAAATTGATTTTTTGTGAAAAAAGGATTTATTTATAATTATGATCTCACTTCCGGAATCTTTTAGAAATTTTATTTTCTTTCCGTCTACGAAAATATCAATGAATTCTAACTGATTACGTAATATGCTATTTTGCGGTGACCCAATACCGGATGCAATAATTTCATCCCCTCTCTCGGTTTTGACTTTACTTCCCTCAAACCTTTTTGGACAATTACGAGCGAAGTGAAACGTTTCTCCCCTTTCCCCACATACGAAGCATATCCTTTCGGATTTTAAATTTTGTTTTTTATTTTGCCGGGGTGACTCATTTTTCGTTTTTTGATTTTGGAATACTTCCGTTTGGTTTAGGCTGACTTTCGGGTTGTTAATCTCAGCTAAAGATTTCCCTCGATGAAAAAATAAATCGCATTCTCTACCTAATTGCGCTGGATTAAACCAAGTTTTGCCTTCCCGAACACCTATATATTCTTGGTTTTAAAATCTAATGTCTCATATAACTTGTCTGCAACAGTTAATCGCATAACTTTTTAAAGTCCTTTTCGATTTCCTCACTTGGCAATAATAATCAAATATATGTGTCGTTAATCTCGATGCAAACGAATATGAGATTCATTCGGAAGCGTTGAGCATTTTTAAATTTACCTACGCATTCTCTTGTGGTGTCGGTTGGAATTCAGCTAAAAATAACTCTTTCAATTTTTTATAATTAGTTAAATCTTCCTCTGTTGCGTACATAAAAATGTTATTAGCTTTAACCCTAGCAAATTTATTATACTCTGCTGTAACCTACCGGAACTTATTTAGCAGCAAATGCTTTTTCTAACGAGATAAAAAACAAATGCAATGCTTCTGGTTTTTCAGGTAAAGCAATGGTTAGTGTTTTTATGCTTTTTATAAAACTCTCAAAACTAAGCGGCGCGTTCACTCGTTCACAAGGTGATGATTGTTTTTAAAAATTTTTCTAGCTATATCTCCTTCTCTAGCTGAGCCAATTTAATTTTTTAAAAAGAAAGCTCTAACCTAGTTTGTTCATTAGCAGGTTTAGTCGTCCGATCCTCAACGATCGATTTGACGATACCAGAACAAACTCCTGGTCCCTTTGAAACGCATCTGAATTTTCAATTAAGTTTCTTAATATCTAAATCGTTTGCATTGTCAGGAACAGTCTCTCTCCAAGTTCTTCGGCAATTATTTTTAAGTCAATTTTTTAAAAGTTGTTTAAGAAACTCATTTTTCAATTTAAAGAAAAATTGCACAGTACCTTTCAATGTAGATTTCTTCGGCTCCGAGCCCCCAGGTGTGGGGTGTTGCTGGATTGGTTTACACAAACACACCACTTGAATAAACAGAATATCCGTTATTTGTGAAGATGAGGTATGACAGGATCATGAATGAGAGATATTTACACAGAAAGTACAGTTCCGTTTTCGAGAGTTGTAGAGAGTTCCTCATAAACAGCACACGCATATGTTACCCGCGGTCACTCCCGCCTGTTTTTCTACCGTCGTCACTCGCGTGTGTAGAGAAACACCCCAAACCTTTTAACACGTTTATTTAAATATAAAAAAAATAAGTCAATATGATGCACATCTGTATAATACAAGATGTTTTTTGTATGATACAAATAAAAATATTACTTTTATTTTAAACAAATTGGACTGACATTATTTTAAAGTTAAACCTGCAAAATTTTCATTTTAAAATACATAATTTTTGTATTTTTTGTAACCACGAAAAAACATTTATACCAATAATAAACTTACTTCGTAATTAATGTTAAGGATAGTACAAATTAAAAAACAAATATTTTAATCATTTTCCAAGCATGTAGAGCAGACTATAACATAACTGAATTGCTCGCGGAAAGTTTTCAGTACTCCAGATAAATTTTTGAAGGTCGTTACGTTCCAATCGTCCTAGCGAGAAATGATTGCATCAAGCCTGAAGGTTAGTGACCTAAAATGAGCAGCTACTGAAAAAACCGCGATTCTGCGCATTCTTTTTGAAATTTTAGGAGGTTTTCTTGTCGTTGGGGTGTACAGAGCACCCCGCGCGAGTGATCGCGGGTTAATAGTGTATATGGTCGCCTACTCGCGATCAGACAATTCGCAGTTAGTCTCTTCCTTCGCGGGAGTTTCCGGTCCAACCCCCATCTGTCTTTGTGATCTGCGACTAGGGGGTATCGGGG
>BMAO01028369.1:0-47663 GCA_019973975.1 Trichonephila clavata
TATATATATATATATGAATGTATATACTGTTAAATAAAACATTTTAGAGGAATAACATTCATGAAAATTCGATGAGGACTCTGGAGCATTTAACCTTGTCAAACTCCGAAGTTGATGAAATAATTCAATTGAATAATCAATAGAAGTCATGGAAACAAATAAAAAAAATCTCCTTACGACTGGTGAAAAAAATTGAATCATAATCCATTCCTTTTTCAAAGCAATTTCAATGCCATTGCTAAATTAGGCAACTCGAATACAGAAGTGGAAAAAGATGACATATGAAATCGTAATTTTTTTTAGAATGAACACACACATATCGGTTTAAATTAATTATACTTTCCGAAAACGTGTGTTTGCTATGATTTCTCTTCAGTAAATGCAACGCTTGCTCATTCCACTCGTTCGACTAATGAAGTGTTTAAAACTTATAAATCTAGTGCGTATACTTCGCTGTACTTCTACATTTAGGTTGTTTTTAAATATATCTTGTGGAATGAGAGAAGCAAAAAGATAATCAGGGTTTTTGCCCGAGAGTGGGGGGGAGGGGGGTTCTTTCGATCTTTAATTTGGTATGGATTTTTTAATGTAATTATAGAACGTGTCAAATCATTTTTTTCATATATCAGATAAATCTGTGACATAAAGTTTGCGTTCCAAATTATATTTAACGAACTGAATTGCGAAATGTGGCGTCTGCAAGAGTAAATAATGTAATTTAGAAATAAATTGTGTCACAATGTAAAGCTGTATGAGGGCTACTGGCGACGGACCTCACAATTCTGATCTCTGGTCAAGTGACGAGGACGATACTTGAGCTCTAGTACCCCCTCTCCTAGCTTCCACTCTATACAGAGAGGACGTTTGATCCTTGATATATGTAACATGCATCCTTCCGCTCAGCACGACGGGTCTTCAGTAGTTCTAGGCTCGAACTCATTACGTGCCAACCTCGCGTCCGTGACCTTGACCTATAAGCTATCGCGGTCCCCAAATATTACAATTAGTCAAATATAAAAAAATTCCAGCTTTAGAACTAACTTTTTTTAACAGATTATGTATTCTAAAAGTTCTGTTTTTCTATTTTCTATTTTTTTCCGTACTTAACACATGATCTACAAATGTCACGATACGTGTGCCCTTAGATACGAATATGTTTAAAAATATTTGCCCTCAGTGTTACAGACAATATCGTATCGTGATATTGATATCGAATGGTCTTATCTCTCTTCAAGTAAAATGCGACACTCCGACGGAGGCGAGAGCGCAGAAATGCACACAGGAGCGTATATAAAATGAGATGTGAGTACACTTTTCTATTGTTTTCCCGTTCATTGTTATTAAAAAAACAATCAGGGATACCCCGAGTCGGGATTTGTTTCGTGCAATCAATCTGTGCGGTTCTGTACTCGAAAATGCTATTTCAGGTAATATTTAATTTTTTTTTATAGATTTCATCTGCACTCTAGATTGACCAACTGAACGAACACACTTCGGAGTTGCGAAGACATCGGTGACCACGAGATCGAATTCTGAGAACACTGTTGTGCGACGAGGACGTCATCCAGCCGCCCATTCCGATGAGCGAAATACCTATTCCTATTAATAGAAAGGTATTTATAAATCGTATTCGACTCGACGGGTATTTAGTGATCCAAAACTCGATGAAATATAGAGGGAGGGATTTTTAGAAGAAAGTGTTTTTATTTTCATAACAGTCTATTATGAGAAATTTTTAAAAAGTATTCCTCCCGCGAACTTTTTTTTTTGGCCGCGTTGTACAAAGGAATAAGTTCAAAAATAATTGTTCGGTGGGTATATGTTGGAGTTTCGTGGACAGCAGTTCTCCGGTGTGTCGCTGTGCGGAAGTTGAATTCGGCGGCTGGCGTGTGTCACTTGACTGCAATTCGAAAAGCTACGGCTCTCGCTTTCCTTTAAAGCAGTGGTCTTCAATCTGTGTTCCACGAGACGTACCCAAGGATTCCACGAGTTACAATAAAAAAATCGAAAAGAAAATTATATAGTGTGTGAGTGCAAAATGGATTTACGCTCTCTACGAAGTTCTATTTTATTGTTCTACATTCTAAGAAAGTATTTACTATTGAAATGAAGAATATGATTAGTTTTTGTAACATATTACATTAGAAATGTTTTCTTTATTGCTTTAAATTTTTCATTAACTAAAGCAGTATTGTGTTTTGTAAATAATTATATGAAAACAGAAATTTGGAGGGGAAACTTATTTCTCGGGGGGGGGGTAGTGTTTTACACTCAAAACTCTTAAAACTCTTAGTATAACGCCGGGCTTCATGGAGGGAAAAGAAACTTATCTGACTAGGAAAAGAAGTGGACCAAATCTGGAAAAAAGGAAATTTAGGATTATAGAAATCACTCACATCGACCTTGCACACACACACAGAAGTGCTGGTGTCGAGAGCAAAGGCACAAATTCCTTGGTAATAAAGTCATACAATCGCCAAAAGTTCTTTCAATGCCGAAATAAGTAAGGGGAAAGAAACCCGTCCAACTGGGGAAGAAAGCCAAAGAAATTTCGGAAAAGGGAATTTTAATTGCACATTAATATAGAAAGCCTGCAGGTGCTAGATATTGGGAAGAATTTATACAGTCCAGAAAGCTCATGCAATGCTGGGCCATGCAGCTACTAGTTGTTGAAAAGCGTCGTATAGAGGGCGCTGCTCTGTAACGCGAAACTTTTGTTTTGGTTATGTGTAGGAGCTCAGTGGCAGGTGAGCTACCATTTGGTACAGTTGTAATCTGTAATTGAAGGGTGGTTGCCCTAATAATACAACCTAAGTTTTAATCATATATGTTTAATGTTCGTGTCATGTCCGTGTCGTCCAGCAATAAAACCTTATAAAAGACAAAAAAGATCGTCTTCATTCTACCACTGAATTCACCAGATGTAATAGTGGCGCATCGGCCGTCAAGTTCTACTACATCCAAACTGTGCCCAGGGTTGAGGTAAGAGTTTAAAATATTTGATTTTAAATTTGAAGATTTGATAGTAATAATTGCAGTCTTGGGTACATTTATATTGACACGAAATAATGGAGGAACAATTAGATAGATTAAAACGTAAGCGAACTGCGCTGAGAACATTAACTACTAAGCTAATTAAGAAAGTTGAAGATAATTTAGAAACGAATGATGACAGGGATGAATTATGTGAATTGAATGAATTATTATTAGAAAAGAAAAGTAATTTAAGAGAAATTGATGACTCAATTCATTCATTAATAGAATTAGAGTCTTTAGAAACGGATGTAACGAACTCAGAGGAATATCAGGAAAAATGTTCTCGAGCTGTGAAAAGAATAGCACGAGTGTTAGGAAAAGGAGAAAGAACAGAATCTTTCAATAAAATTCCTGATGAAAGCAGGATTAACCTGCAAAGTGCTCACAGTTCAGTAAAACTTCCCAAACTAGTATTAGAAAAATATTCAGGTGACCCAACAAAATTTACAGAATTTTGGAATAGTTATGAAAGTACGATAGATAAAAATGAAAGTTTAAGTAAAATAGAAAAATTTGCGTATTTAAAAACATTACTAATAGGTCAAGCACATAATGTCGTAGCTTCACTAGAATTAAATGAAAAGAATTATGATGAGAGCATAAAAGCTTTAAAAGAAAGATTTAGAAAAAAAGACATTATAATTAGTCAATTCATGAATAAATTGTTAAAACTAGAATCGGTAAAGAATTCAAATAATGTTAAAGCTTTAAGAAATTTATACGATGAAATAGAAATTGCTGTTCGAAACCTGGATTCTCAGGGAGTTACGAAAGGATCATTTGGTCAATTATTAATACCAATTTTATTAAAATCTATTCCAGAAGAATTTGTTCTGGAATTTAATAGAAGGAAAAATTCAAAAGAAGACATAAGCGTGACAGATTTATTGAATTTCATTAAAACCGAAATAGAATGTCGTGAAGTGGCTAGTTCTTTGACACAAGAGAAAACAAATACATGGTCTCCACGTTTCGAACAGGCAAAATTTGAAAATAGAACAATGTCTAGAAATGTACCCACGTCTGCGAGTTTCAATACTGTTGACAATCGTATGTGCATCTTTTGTAATCAATGTCATTGCTCATTTTCTTGTTACAAGAGTGTAAAAGAAAAATTATATAAATTACGCAACGAAAATCGTTGTTATATTTGTTTCCGGAAGTATCATATTAGTAAAAATTGTAAAAATAAAAGTAATTGTCTAAAATGCGGACTTAAATCGCATCATGAATCAATATGTACTAATAGATTAAACCAAAACAACAAGCGAACAGCTTCAAATCAAATTGTCAATCAAAATATTGAAAACCCGCAAAGTAATCTCGTAAAAGAACCAATTAACTCTCCGGATGAGCATTCTCTTTCTATTATTCAAAATAAATCTTTATGTAAAAAAGATCCTTTATTACAAACATGTTCCATACTAGCTTTTCATGAGGATAAAATTGAGTTAACTAATTTAATTCTAGATTGTGGTGCTACGCGAAGTTTTATACATGTTAGTTTAGTGAAAAAATTAAACTTAAAAATTGTAGGAGAAGAAAGACTTTCTGTTTTTTCCTTCGGAATGACTCATGCCACACCCAAAACATACTCCGTTGTCGAGTTGTTTATTTCGGATATGAAGCAAACAAATAAAATAAAAGTTAGCTGCCTCGTTACTGAAGTTATAACGGCGGCAGAGGTCACTGCCCCTTCGCGGTTGACACTAAAGGCTATGAACGAGTTAGGGTTACACATTGCGGGGATGTCCGAGACCACAGTGGGAATTCTCATTGGGGTGGATCACTATTGGCAAATAGTAAGAGGTGAAAAGGTCAGAATAGGGAAAGAAATTTATGCGATTTCAACTCGTTTTGGTTGGGTACCGGCAGGGTTACAAGATCCCCCTACACACGGAAAGGAGATTTCGAAACTCAAAACAAAGCGATTATAATTTTTTCTTCTTGCATGAATTATTCTGTAAGATCTTTGTGGAGTTTAGATTTGATGGGAATTACTGACAACCAAACTGTTTCTAAGGAGGAAAGGGAGATAATTCAGGGTTTGAAAGGCAAGTACAATTTGAAAATAATAGATATTCCGTTGGCTTGCTATGGAAAGCGGAAATGGGTCAGTTAGAAAATAATTTCGCAGTTGCATTAAGGAGATTTAAAAATCTTAAGAATAGATTAAATAGAAATCCCGATATTTTTTAGCAGTATAAAAGAGTAATAGAAGAGCAAATTAAAGAGGGTATAGTTGAGGAATGTTCAGATGAAGGATATGATTCGTCGTATTTTATGCCACATAGAGAAATACTTAAACAAAATGAAACTATGAGTTGTAGAGTTGTTTATGATGCGAGCTCTTCACGATCTAAAAACGTAAAATCCCTTAATGATTTTCTAGATATTGGGCCTAATTTGTCCCCTCTTGTATTGGACGTAATTTTAAAATTTCGCAAATATGAAATTGCTTTTAACGGAGATATTGCCAAAGCATTTATAATGATAAGTATCGCAGAAAAGGATAGGGATTATTTAAAATTTCTTTGGTATGGTAAAAGTGAAGATGAACATAAAATTTTAAGATTTAAACATCTTCCATTCGGACTCTGCTGTAGTCCAGCAATTTTAGCAATAACGATAAAATATCATATAAAAAAATATGTAAATACAAATCCGGAAGGTTATAAAATGCTCGATTCATCTTTATATGTAGACGATTTGTATTATGGTGCAGACACAATAAAAGATGCATATAGATTGTCAACAGACGCAATTAAAATTTTCTTAAATGCTGGGATGGATCTACGGAAATTAAGATCCAATTCCTCGGAACTTAATTCTTTATGGATTGAAAAGGGTTTTAATGTGGGATTGACTAAAGAGTCTAAATTTTTGGGCATGGTTTGGACCCCAGAAATGGACGAGATAAAATTAAATTGTGAATTCTTAGAGAATTCATTCGATCGTATTCCTCAAAAGGCTACTAAGAGAACTATTCTTCAGACTGTAGCAAGAGTTTACGATCCTATGGGATTGTCTCAGCCCTTTACGATGATGATGAAAATCCTGTTACAAAAAATATGGATTGCAGGACTTGATTGGGATGAAACCCTACCAGAGGAGATGAGGAAGGAATGGGTGCATTGGCGATCCGAATTAAAATTACTGCAGAACTTTTCTATTTCAAGGAAGTATTTTGTTAGTAACGAGAAATATGTCAGCCTTCACATATTTGCTGACGCTTGTCCTAAAGCGTATGGTGTGGTTGGGTATTTTCGATACCTAGATGATAAACGACATATTCGCACTAGTTTTATCATTTCAAAGGGTCGTGTAGCTCCATTGAAAACAATGACTTTGCCCCGTTTAGAACTGATGGCAGGCTTAGTAGCTGCCAAATTAGCTAATTACTTGACTAGTTTATTTCCCGATCTGAGCCAACGACTATTTCTTTGGACTGATAGTCAAATAGTTCTCCATTGGATAAGGGGATGTGCTAGGAACTGGAAGCCCTTTGAATGCAACAGGGTTTCGGAGATTCAATCTCTCACTGATCCTAAACAGTGGTCTCACTGTAGTGGAAAGGAAAATCCAGCGGACTTGTTATCTTGGGGAGAAAGTGCAATCAACCTTGTGAAGAGTTCCCTTTGGTTACAGGGACCTCGTTGGCTCTTTAAGCCTGATACCTTTTGGCCGGAGAATCAGCAAAGACATGTCAACGAGGAGAGTGTTGTGAATGAAAAAGATCTAAGGACATTCATTCTCTTACGGCTACTATTCGAGACATTGAAACTTCGACTTTGTTGGATTTGACCCGATTCAGTAGTTTATTGAGAGTTCATCGAATCACTGCGTATGTCATGAGATTTATCAACAATACTCAAAGAAAATCCATCAAATTAAAAGGCCCGTTAAGTTCAACTGAAATCTCAAGTGCCGAGCGCTATTGGGTGAAAGCTATTCAACGAAAACCCTTTCCAAAAGACTCTAGATCTTTCTCAGGGAAAGTCTCTAGATAAGGCATCTAAAATTTATTTGCTTAACCTAGAGCTAGATATGCATGGTCTTCTGCGTCTAAAGGGAAGACTTCATTTCTCTTGATTAGATTTCGGAGAAAAACACCCATGGTTGCTACCTAACAAGGATAGGTACAGTGAATTAGTAATTCTACATGCCCATAACTATTTACTTCATGCTGGTGTTGAGGCTACTTTAGACCAAGTCAGAGAGAAGTTTTGGATTTTAAAAGGATGCCAATGTGTCAAATCTATTTTAAGTAGGTGTTTCTTGTGCAAAAAATACACAGTACGTCCTGGTAACCAAGAAATCACCCCTTTGCCACCATCGGGTTTTGGAATCACCTCCATTTTCAATTTCAGGATTGGACTTTGCAGGTCTTTTTTTCATAAAAGACAGTGATAAGAAACACTACCTGCTTTTGTTCACATGTGCAACCACTCGAGCCTTGCATCTCGAACTTCTTCCTTCAATGAGCACAGAACAATTTTTGCTTGCTTTCCGCAGATTCATTTCCCGACGTGGACTCTGTTCAACAATTTACTCAGACAACGCTAAAACTTTCAAGCGTGCTGAGTTAGAATTGAAAAAATTTTCGAAATTTATACTACATCCATCTGTACAAGATTTGTTTTCAACTCATGGTATAATGTGGAAATATATTGTAGAAAAAGGAGCATGGTGGGGAGGGTTCTGGGAGAGGCATTTCAGAACAATTAAAACTTGTTTACAGAAAATAATTGGTTGTTCTAGTCTTTCTTTGAACGAGCTAGAAACTGTATTCATAGAAATCGAAGCCATGATAAATTCAAGGCCAATAACTTATATCTATGATGACCCTTCTGAGCCCTCACCACTAACTCCTGCACATTTCTTAATAGGGTAAACGTTTACTTTCTCTTCCAGTAACAAGAGTATCCAGAGAAGACCTTACTGGGTCTAGACTTCTTTACTTAAGAGATATAGACATCAGCAAAATTTATTAAATCAGTTTTGGAATCGTTGGAGGAAACACTATTTGCTATCTCTAAGGTCTATGAATATATGTCCTCCTACTAAAGTAACTTGTCAATTTAAGGTTGATGATGTTGTACTCATACATGATGACCGCTTTCCTAGGAATCTGTGGTCAATGGGTAAGATTATTGAAAGTTATACTGGAAGAGATGGTAAGATTTACTCTTGTCTTGTTAAAACTAAAAATGTTATAAGAAGACCAGTTCAATTGCTGTATAATCTTGAAGTATAATTATTAATTTAATATGAATTTTGTAACTAATTGAGTTATTTTCTGTAATCTATATATTTACCATTTTATCATATATTAATTTTCTTCACTTTGTAAATGTGAATTTTTAATGAATGTTTACATACTTTGCCTTTATATTTTGTAGAATGATTAGTATTTTGTATTAAGTAATTGAATGTGTAATTTGTTGTGTATGTGTGTATCTAAATATCTTGATTTTAATTGTAATGTAACATTGCTTAGTTAGTGTTAGAAATTTTTATTGTTTAATTTGTTATTGTATTATGTTTTGTGTGAACTTAAAAGTTCACAGGTGGGGAGTGTTGAAAAGCGTCGTATAGAGGGCGCTCCTCTGTAACGCGAAACTTTTGTTATGTGTAGGAGCTCAGTGGCAGGTGAGCTACCATTTGGTACAGTTGTAATCTGTAATTGAAGGGTCGGTTGCCCTAATAATACAACCTAAGTTTTAATCACATGTTTAATGTTCGTGTCATGTCCGTGTCGTCCAGCAATAAAACCTTATAAAAAAAGACAAAAAAGATCGTCTTCATTCTACCACTGAATTCACCAGATGTAATAGTCAGTGAGTGGGGGAGTCGCTTTTCTCCTTTATATATATAGATAGATATATAACCCAAATTTGCTGGTCTTAATTCAGTAACAGCTTTAGAAATCATAACAGGTCTCCTTTTTAGTCCATTGACTTTTTTGGTTTCATCCATTTTTATTACACTATATATATATATAAATTCATATATACACATATATATTCATATATACACATATATATATTCATATATACACACGTGTATATATATATATATTCATATATACACATATATATATATATCGTCTCCCTCCACCACTTCTCCCTACAAAAATAAAACTTCGGAAATTATTTTTTCCCTCAAGTCTCAACTGAAGATATACTAAATTTTTCTTCAAAAAATTTAAAATTCCTTCCCTCTTCTTAGCTTGATGGACTTTATTTTTGATATCCAAGACAACAATCATAAACATGCTTGTGAATTCACTGAAGAACTTCCTCTGTAAATCATGAGTCTTATGAAGATAATTTCATGAAAAAATTGATAGTAACATCAGATTTCAAAAGCGCACTACTGTTCTCCACACCGCTCCTCTGGTGAATTTAAGCATCGCAATCGTGTCACTAGAAAAGGAGATCAAAGCAGTAAAAATTCAAAAGAAAAGAGCTGATCACAAAAATGTACTGAATTTATCTACGCTTATAATCGGCGACACTAAAAATAACATTATGAGAGTACAAACGCAGACTATATACAATAAATATTCTGAAAACGTTGCACGTAGGAAATAAAAAAAGGAAGCTTAGTTTCGAAATTAATTCAATGAATATAATAATTTAATTGAAGGCTGTGAAATTTGTGTCACATTTTCATGAGTATTGATAACACTGGCGGAGCTGGTCCTGAGTGGACCCTGTATCATCCTTGAGGGCTCTATCTAAGGCCACCCCTGCGATTTTTTGCTTACACGTTTGGGTACCTGCCCTCAAAGCTTGGGGTCCCGTATCATTGATACGCGGTAACTATGCCCCTGATTGGAAATAGCATTAATTTGTAAAACAAGAAATGGAATGCTGTTAAAAAAGGACTGACAAAAAAGTGCTCTAGTTAATATTTTCTAAGAAAAATGACATTTTCTTTTTAAAGATTCAAATCGAAATTTTATTTCCATAATAAGCATCCTTCTATGACAATTTCAAATACAATTTGTATCCAAGAGAGATATGAGCAGAAAGAAACTTATTAAAATTTCGCATATTTCTATCAAACAAAGAGAATTAGATCGATAAATAAATAAAGGTAACAAAGATAAATAAAACAAATATCCCCTAAAACTAAAAAAAAATACTTTTTCTAAATTTCAAATGAAGATCAACCAAATCCTTCGTCAAAAAATTAAAACCCCCATCCATATTTCCTTTCCATTCTTAATCTTATGGGCATTGTTTATGATACCTAAGACAATGTAGACATATTTGTCAAGAGACAATTTGAACGTTTTCTTCCTAAAAATCCGGAGCCTTATAACGATGATTTTATAGAAAAGTTGAAATGAATTACATGATTTCTAAACTAGAATACCAATTTCCACAAAAAGGGATAAATGTCATCCGAAACTAGGAAACAGTAAAATTCTACAATAGAATTCCCTCAAAAATGTTGTACTCAAAGGCCTACCCTGAAATACAATAATTCATGTGACAAAATATCAAGTGCATTACACTCAATTATTTTCCATATAAATGGGAAAAATTCACATAATAATTAAACCCAAATTAAGCAAATATATCCTATGTTTTCCGACAAATCTAGACCGATTAGCCTCATCATTTCTGCAGAAAACGTATTTTTGAGTAGATTCCAGAACTATACATACTTAGAAGTGCAATGCACATTTTGATACCTATCCACTAACACGGCTTTCAAAAAAAAATGTCTCCGCACCCGATTTTGAGCAGCAGTGACAGAACCTTATTCAAACATTGAAACTAATTGTAGAAAACTCTTTCACATCCATTTCCTAACCCCCCCCCCCATTTGCTAACACGTTTTTCTTCTCGATCTGGTTTCAAAGAGCGCATGCGCTCTCATACCGACTACATCTGTCAATCATTTCTAAACCACACCCCGTTGCTATAGTAACAATAGGTTTCCAGAAAACAAGCTTCATCTTTATGACGTCATCCGAGTTGCAAACAACGCCATCTGTTGGATAAAGCAGATTTGTGAAATTTCGACAACGCTCTTAACAAATTGATTGCATATTAGAAGATTGTATATTATTCTGCACACATCACATTTAGGTGATAGACCTCTGAATTTTGAACCAAATTCTGAAGAGGAAGACAAGCTGGCACTTAACTATCCACACCAGTAAAAAGGTTTTGAATCCCAGCATAGTTAATGTGCTACATGACAGAACTTTGGTGGCATTACACATTGAACATCCAATTCCACTGTAAAGATGCTGGCCACTCATTTTACTCAAAACATTCAAGATTTTAATTTAATTTGAAAATTGTTAAGCATAGTTAATTGGATAAGATTGACTATATTTAATTATTCTTAATCAGTTTTACATGGTAGGGGACTAATTCAGAAGAAAGTAAAGTTATTCTTAAATAAAAACTAAAAAATGACACCTGACTTATGACTTTATAACAAAACACAAACACATAAGTATACACACATTATGTTCACACCACATTAAGCAACACTCCAGAATTATTACAGAATTAATAATCATGAATTTTAAATGAATAGCATCACCATCAATTTTGTTACACAATGCAAAATTATTCCAATAAAAGTTATAGTTCATATATATTAATGGTCTTGTAAACTCTTTTTCGACTCACTGAAAGAATTCTAAAATTGACTTTAGACTCTGTTATTCTAGATAATTGGTTAAATTTGACTAATAATTATTTGAAACTAATTCATATTTTTAGTTCTGTCTAAAGGTTTTCTAGGAATGCCAAAAATTCCTATAGTATGCACACAGGATCTTTAGAAGAACTTTCAGATGCAGAACAATGTTTAGTTAAAATGGTTCAGGTAAGAGAATTCTACGACGACTTCAAAAAGCTCGAACCAAGTGAACCAGTGTCTGGTAACACAGTAAGTCGAAATCTTTAAATCCATTTATCAATGACAAGGGAATAATTCGCGTAGGGGGTAGATTGGGCAATTCCGAATTAGATTATTGAACAAAATATCGTATTGCCAAAACAGCAACATCTAAATTCTCCTATATTCTAATGTTACACTTTCATAAATTTTATCATCTTGGACCACAGTCCCTTTAGCACAGCATTCGGCATCAGCTCTGGCCTGTAAGTGCCAGGAATCTTGCAAGGAAAATTGTCCACGAGTGTGTTATTTGTTTTCAAGCCAAAAACCTGGAGTAGAATCTCAGATATTGGGAACTCTTACTAAAGAGAGAATTACATAGTCTCCCCTCTTTAATCATGTAGTAGTAGATTTCTGTGGCCCTCTTTAAATAAAGAATAAAAATAAAAAAAAGAATAACGTACAAAGTACATATTGCTGTATTTGTATGTTTTGTCACTAAGGCAATGCACATAGAGTTAGTTCCCAACCTTACTTCCAAAGCCTTCGTTGCTTGTTTTAAAAAAAATTTTGAAAGAGACAAAAGTGCCTTTATTTATTCAGACGTTTTATTGGAACTAATGTTGAACTCAAAAGGCTTTTCAATTAGTTATAAATTCAAACAACCAGATTAGCTCATTTCTTTCCTCGAAAGGTATTTCATGGAAATTCATCCCACCTAGGTTATCTAATTTTGGAGGTTTATGGGAATCATGTGTCAAATACATAAAGTATCATTTATGATGTGTTGTGGGAAATACATGTTTGATAAATGAAAAACTATTTATAGTTTTTTCTCAAATTGAAGCAGTGCTAAATTCAAGACCTATTTCGCATTTGTTGTCCAACCTGAATGACTACCAGGCTTTGACTCCGTGATATTTTTAAATTGGATGGCCTTTGACCACTGTACCTGAACCAGAATTGTTAAACATTCAGGTAAACTTAGAATGTCTCAGTGGCAGTTAACTACGAAAATTGTACGAGATATTTGGCAAAGATGGAAAAGGGACTATGAATAACCCTCAAAAGTGCGTGAAATAGTACTGAGGAAAAAAATTTGCTATAAATGACATGTTCCTTATAGTACAGGATAATATCTAACCATGTAAATGGAAACTAGGAAGAATAATAGAAATAGTTTGTGGCTCAGATGGTAAAGTAAGAGTAGTTATAATCAAAACTGCCACAGGTATTTTGAAATAAAGTGTTTAAAAAATATGTATTTTGCCTATTAAAAAAATTGATTGTAATTAGTTAATCTTATATATTAGATTGTATGTTTATCATTCATTTGAATATTGTAATTTAATCTTTAATTAACCTTTCAAATACCGCACTATGATTAAAAGGTAACATAAACTAAATTTTGATAAAAATCAAATTAAAAATAAAACATAAGATCTATAAAAGAAAAAAAAAATTTTTTAAGATTTTTAGCATGTTCCAAAAATGGAACATTGGCGGGTACCATTTAGTTTTTTCACATGTTTTTTAAGAGTACGACCAATGACATTTTATAATTCAAAAATAAGTTATTACATACATTCCTAAGAAGAAATCTTAACCAGAGGTGTCGTTAAACATTTCCCAACAGTGTTTCATCATTCACCCCCCCCCTCATTGTAGGGGGGAGGGGCATGATACCTGACAAACAATTGAGATGGGCCTTAAAAATCTAAAAATTAAAATGGGGGAAAAGAACTAAAAGTTTGCGTGTGAACGAGAAAAATCTATCACTTTTTCCCTGCAGAGTTTTTTAAATGTACACCGATGGGGGGGGGGGCAGGTTCCCTGATGGGTGTTCCCTGTTGGCGCCACATCTGAAGTAAACTTTTAAATATAATTCCAAAATAAAACAGATTAAATTGAAAATATAATTTATAAACAGGAATTTATACATTTCAGAAAATTACAATCACTTATTAGAAACAATAAAGGAAAACATTAATAGTACAAAGGAATAAACAAATAACCTTCATATCAAAATTCTCAAACCTAATAGTATAAAAAAGCAAAAAAAAAAAAAAAAAAGTACAGATTTACCAAAATTCTTTAAAATGAGAAATAAAGACAAATATATTGTTATTTTTTCATATATGTGTTCTTTTATGTCTTAAAATATTTTATTGTTCATGTATAGCTAGGAAAACATTTCTCAAGCAATCTTTTTTCACACTCGAGGCATTTGTTTCATTGTGCTTTTCTGGCATACATTAGGTATTTCATTATCATCTATGCTTGCAGAAATTTCAATTTCGCCACAAACATCTACTGGTAGAACAGACTGAAAAGTATCTCCATCGATATCTTCCTCGTCAGTCAAACACCCACTTTCTTTTAGGGGAAACTGACAAATATCAATAGGTTCTTCATCATCTGATTGTGTATAAAAATATTCCAAAGCCTCTACTACAGTCTGGAATGGCTTTGAATGCGACATCTTATCAGAGCAATGGATATTCACTAACTGACAAAACACAAAATTAACATAAGACCATATTATGTGACGTTCCTCTCCAAATAAGACATACGCTGCATCTAACTATCAACAAACGCAAGTGTAGTTTTGCTGCAGCTGAGAAATTTACTTGAGATTGTCCAGAAACGGTTGAGAGGGGGGGGGGGGCCGAAATGAAAGTCAAGTCATAAATATTTTCTTCCGACACATACTATAAGTTTTTAGCATTCAGAAATCTTTTCCCACTCTTCTGTGAACTGTAAACGTAATAACTGCATTGTGTAAAAAAGTATAACTTTACACGCCAATGTTCCATTTTTGGAACATTTAAATTTCAAAACCGATTGTAAAAAAAATAACGATATTTTTCATGATATCTTGCAGACTATAGTTAAAATGATCATTTTTAATTACTTTTACCAAATAATATAAATATTTTTTAAATTTTGAATTTTGCTCGATCAAAAGTAGAAAAAAATGCATAATTTAGAATTTTTTCTCAGAGAGACTATTTACTTTAGCAACACTACTTCAATTTCAAAAAATTAATCCATATTTTTTGTTTTCAAAATAATTTTTACGGAACAATATGAATAAAATTGAATTTTTCAGAAAATTTCAAAATTGATGTTACAATATTGGAACATTGGCCTGTAAAAGGTTAATTGTTTGTTTAAAATTTTGTATAAATTGTTTGAAATCAACATTTCAAGGCTGCCTTTACCATTCGTATTTTTTGTTAATTTGGTGAGAGCCAAGGTGCCTTTCAATTGGTTGTCATAAATCATTTGGCATAAAACGTCAGTTGTAAGTTCAGGTTGCTAGCCTAGCAGACCTTCGGTATCAATTCATTAAAGTTTTCAAAGGTAATAGTCCGGAATTTTTTATTGAATAAATTTATTCTTGCCTCTCCAATTACATTATAATAAAAGTTAAAAAAGTACTACAGAATGAAATTGTGTATAAATAAAATTTCCAGTTTTAATTACCAGGATGAGCTTTAAATATTTGTGATTATACAAACTTTATAAAAAATGAGAAAACCTTTTTTTTTTTTTGCATCCACATTTATAATTTTCCTTTTGATTTTTTCATTGTGACTCATAAAAGCCCTGGGTATGCCTTGTCGAACCTCAGGGTTAGGTAGAACACAGTTTGAAGACTACTGATATATAAAACTCAAATATTGTCCATAATAGAATCATATATATAAGTCAAGTTCTAATAATAAAAAGATTTCAATTATTAAAACAATGTTCTGTATTACTTTTGTTCTGTATCAGATATAAAATATGAATAAAATTACATAAAGTAGTGGACTAATTTAAATTGAAAGCATATAAAATAATCTCTTGAAAGTTATATACAATGTATTCTTTTACCATCTTAAGGGGAGGGGAAGCAGCTAATATAAAGAAAAGCAAGTAATAATCTTTAGGCAGAATATTAATGAAATTTATGTATGTACTCACTGGGATATACGAAAAAATTCCATTGCATTTTGCCACTCTTGAAGTTCAAAATACAAAGAACCTTTAATCCATGCTGCATAAGCCTAGGTTAAAAAATTACAACTAAGAAAAATTTGATTTGACAATAAATAAAATATTGCAGTAAGAGAAAATATTTTTTAAAAAAAGGGGGGAAGGGGAAAACAAAGTTAAAAGAAACCATATTAAGAAAAATTGGAGTAAAATGAATATTAAAAGACTAAATATATTAAAATTTAAAAAATATAAGATTTTAAAAGTAAAAAAAAAGCTCTGATATAATTTGCAATAAAAAGAATTACCAACATATCCAATGAAAAATTTCAATTAAAGGATCCAATTTAAGCAATGTGTGTGAAATAGAACATAAATATCATAATAAATACTCTCTTAATCAATGAAAAGTAAATTTATAAGTATGATAAGAATAAAAATCCTAACCATAGATAAAAGTGATTTCAAACAAAGTAAGAATACATATCAAGTTTCTTATTGCATCAGAGGTGAAAAGGAATAAAACTAAAACAAAGACTAAAATTTAATTTTTCTCAAGATAATATAAAAAAATTTAAACATAATTACTTGTGATTCTAATTTTGTTCTTGCATCACATTTAATACTCTCACATAACAATTCTAAATCATTGGCTATTTTAGAGGCTTTTCGCAGTCTTGCAATCAAATGGAACTTTTTACGAGGTTCAGTATTTGCCTCCTGCTTGAGCTGCATAGCATAACCCCAAGCTCTTTCAGCCATCATTAAGGGAATATATAAAAACCTAAAAAAATATAATTGCTTGATAATTCCATCTAGACAATTTTATTCATAATGGTTTCCAACTTGACATTTTGGAAACTGTAACAAGATAAACATGTTAAATATTTTAGTATGTATTAAATATAAGAAAAAACCCAGATAGTTTCATGTTTTAACTTAGAATTATACAGCAGATTTATAACAAGCAAAAGATATTTATATGAAGCAATTTAAAGGTCTTGCAAAATAGAACATAAATAAAGAATATAAACCACATAGAAAAATTAAGTCTACTCTTTGGAGTATCTTTTAGTATAAAGACTTTTCAATATAAGGGTCAAGTAGCATAGAAATTTCTGCAGGTGTTGTTGCCATTCCTCTGGAGACTGTAGAAATCAGAAAAAATCCATTGAACATTATCTAAAAAATTGAGCTCAAGAAATGAATCAGAATAAATATTTTCCCTAGATAAGTCCATACAACGCAAGACATGTTTGGCTGATGAAGCTTATGCTTGGCACAGGAGATAAGGTCTTCATGCCCTCTGGGAACAGTGATATTTGATGAGACTACTGGGAAGAAGTGCAAGTGTAATCTATGAGCCTCTGCCACACTTGAGGGCGAGAACCAAACCCAGTCTATTACCTAAATACCATTGATAAGTGGCACAGGCACCTTCCACTCCAACGTATTTCTTTACTTTTCCCTCTGAGTGTAATTCTAAAAGGATAAGTATAAAAGAGGAAAGAATAGAAGGATTTTCTTCCTTTCCTCCTTTATTCTAATTTGTCTGTCATTTCATTTCTGTAAAGGTCAGCATGTGATGGAATCCACTGAAAATGATACCTGTTGTGGTGAGGGTGAACAGGACTAAATTTTTCTTAAGTGATAGAAGTAAGATTATAATGGAGGTAGACCTTACAAAGCCCCTCTGAAGGATTCAAGCAATAATCTAGTGTATTAGACTGAACATTGTCAGCAAGTTCTGATACTTGATTGAAACTAGAGAGCTTATCATAGTATTTGACCAGCCTGACATGTCTTCTGCATTGAATAGGTTGCAAATCTTCCTCAAAAACAACAATTTCTGAAAGACAATTGTAGTCCAACCCAGTTATGAAATAGCCAGCTTTAAAAATTTGACTTGCTCTAATTTTTTCAGGTTGGAGCCAAAGGAACAACAACTAATTAAAAAACAACTTGAGAATGGGCTAAATATAAGCACCAAATATGTAGTTCTTAAATTAACTGCACCAGGTTCCGAATCCCTAGCAGCAATGAATTTAAGAAAGTTACTTCCTACTTTTCAAAACAATGTATTCAACATGTGACTTGTAAATTCAGGATGTCTAAACCCCAAATATTTGGGAGCACTTTTCACAGGTAAGCTTTTGATTATTGAGTCTCAATTTTGGTTTGCATTTAGATGTTTATTTGTAACAAAAAAAAAAAAATGAAACTGATTCAGAAAGGTTAAAAAGTAGTTTTAGCTCTGCTGCATAGTTCAATAAAAGTTGTCAACAAATCACAAAGTGTTAAGTTCAATTCAAATAAATCAGTACCAGAACTTCAGAAAACAGTATCTACAAACATTCCAATTCTTATCAAAGTAAAAGGCCCTTTCTCTAATAAATCAAATACATAACAAGAAGTGTAGGGCTAAGAACTAAAAATTTGTGACAAACATTAAATGTGTGTCTGAGAATGTTTTACTAACTTCTTACTTTGATATATTTTTTCTGTAGGTAGTCAAATCTGTGTTAAAAGTATTTCCTCAAATGTAATAACTATTGTGAAATTTTAAGATCAGTTTGTGCTTCCAAACTCTTCTCTGTGAGGTCTAGGAGAGCAGCCACAGTATGATAGGTAGGTTTTATATTTTGAGTATCCCTAATAGTTTGACAAATACATAGGATTTGGAATATGGGGCTTATGACTCCAAAAGCCATTACAACAAAGCATTAGATTATTACTGTCCAGAAAATATTAGATTCTTAATAATGACATTTTCACAATTAATTTACATGTTGTACAAATCAGAACTACAGGTCTAAGAGACATAATGATATGGTTTCTCAAAAAAATAATAAATTGGATAGCCAAATCTTGTGTTGTGGTGTGAATTCACATTATAATAATAAATCTATCAAGAGGAATTCTTTTCAATGGTAGCAAATTGCGAGTTTTCATTGTATGTTTTACTTTTAATAAATGATATAATTTTTCCACATTCCACAGTGACTTATACCACCACAGTGACTTATACCACCTTAATATATAATTCTTCTTTTGTCACCAATTTTTTTTAAAAAAATATTTTATTTACGCCAGGGCCGATTTAAGCTCATTTTAGGCCCTGGGCAGAGAAGATCTACAGGCCCCATTGGCACTGGAGGATTGAAACTTATAACTAGAAAATCTGGTTAAGTCCAGCTTATCCAGGCTCCTGCCCCAAGTGCCCAATGGATAACCAGGTACAGGTTTAGCATTTAGAAATTCCTAATATTCCATTTTAATAGGATTTTATTTAACTTGCAATGTATGAATGTACCCAATTTATTCCGGTGGAATCTTGCAACTCAATTTTGAAGCCGATATCTTCAATCGATTGAGCTGAAATTTTGTATACACGTTTAATTTGGATGATAATGCATGTTTTGACCATTTATATTCCAATATTGCAATTAGTTAAAAAGATATTAATTAGAAACCTTAAAATGCATAATTATTTTACCCCTGTGTGCTGTTTATTCCACTATGCTAGGTGACGCAAAATAAAGAAACAAGAAAGGATTTTTTTTTTTGGAGTTTTGACGTTTTTAAAACAGTGATCTAATGATTTTTATAAAACTCAGACAAAAAATAATTACAGAATCGGAAGATCATTTATTTCGCCATGATATGGGATGATTTTTTTTACAAAATAATATTTGTATTTTTTTACGATTTTTTTTTAAATGAATCAAAATTGATACATTTTTATGAAAATGTCTAAATTGTTGCGCATTAATTTTTTTTTGTTTAAATGAAACGCCATTCTGTACTAAAACAGCTCATGCTTTGCTCTTTTAAAATCTATGTCAAAAACTTTTTTTTTTACGATTTTTCAAAAAATATACTCAATTTTAATTAAACATTTAATAACTTCATCATTTATGAAGATAATCTCACAAAACTTTTTTTTTTTTTTGTGTGTAGAATAATATTACCCAAAATCTGTACCAAGATTGAAAAAAATGCTTAAAAATTACAGATTAAAAATTTTTTTTTTGTGTTTTTCATCAAATGCGCCTTTTTGCAAGAATTCGTTTAGCTACTGTTCGAAATTAACCAGCAAATGACCTTGCAACAATGATGCATTGAATGAGATGAACAGACTGAGAAACCTGTCCAGTAACTAATAATGAAAAAATAAATCAAAAATAGAAAAATCTTTTTTAAAAACAAGCCTTTATTTAAATGTGCTAAAAAGAATAAAATAAACTCTTCCTTAAAACTTTTAATACTATCAACTCATAACGTCATTACACAATTTATATGATATAAAGTTTGTCGCAAGATTTAAGTACCTGTATTTACTTAGTTTGAAATTTTTAAAAATTAAAATAAATCAGATCAATTTTTTTTAAATTACTTGTTTATCTACACAGGTAAGTTTTGCGACAAGCTTTTTTATCATATAAATTGTGTAACGACGTTATAAGTTGATGGTAAAAAAACTTTTAAAGGAAAAGTTTATTTTATTTTTTTTAGCACCTTTAAATATAAAAGCTTGTTTTTTGAAAAAAAGTTTTTTTACTTTTAACTTTTTTTTATCCTGATACTAATACAATTCATCACCATTTTACATAGAAAATGTAAGCATATTTCTTATTTCAGTTTTTAAATCTTTTTTTAAAATCATCTTTTTTCCCTCACCTGCTTCATCAAATCTGTCATTTTTTTAAATTCTTCACAACCCATTTTTTTTTTTTTAGTGTTAAGTGGCTGTCTAGGAAAACAAGATGTGTTCAAGGTCTATTTGGTAGGTAACCACTGATAGCAAATTAGTCCAAATTGTCTTTATATTTAAAGTTGAATTTATGTTCATTACAAATCTGAAAAATATATTATACACTTGATTTTAATAGTTTTATTAAATAATATTTAGTTTTAATAAAAAAATTTCGACTTTTTTTTGCAAAACATTTTTTATGTTACAAATCTTTATAATAGTCAGAAATTAAATCCATATTTTTTTCTTTTCCTTTGTTCTATTTTCATGCCCCCCCCCCCTTTGTCAAAAAAACAGAGAAATTCCCACTTTTTGAATTTCATTTCCCAGTTGCAATGGATGGGAGGAGGAAATCCAGCCTTTTGTGGTGTTTTGGAATACAGAAATTTCTTTGGAATACTTTATTTTCCTAGGTTGCCAAGAAATTTGTAAACTTTTTGGAAAATTCTTTATACTAAGCCAGCCCAGATAATATGTTAGAATAGAAACTATACATAGGAATATGCATTTTTTAAATCCACCATTAATAAATAATTACAATACATCTATAAATATTCTTAAAAACATGGTTCAAGTACCATTTGATTAAAATTGTGTTTTTTTCAGTCATATTGCTTTATATTTCTACGAAATTATACTGCTGATTAAAATTTAAATCAGCAGTTTGACGATGCTCCATTATTTCAATAAAAAGTTTTGGACAAATTTGAAATCTAATACACATATAATTTTTTATCCTATGTTCATCTTCGGCATCTCTGCCATTAGTAAATGAGCAGCCCATTAAAATGAAGCATAAAAAAATTTTAATTAGCCTCTGTAGAATTGTCTTAAATGAAAATTACAATGATCACTATTTCCTTTGGAACATATGACAAAAAAATTGTAATGCAATTATTTTACAATAAAACTGCATAGTACATTTACCTCACATCAGTCAAAGTTTCTTCAGTTAACTTTTTACTCTGAAATCGATGCTTTGAAGCTTGTATAAAATGTAATGATTTTCTAATACGTCTAAGTTTTCGGCTGCAGTAACTCCTAAAAATGAATAGAAGTTTCTTTTAAAAAGTAACTTTTTAAAAAAATTTGTTTTTCATATTCAGATATATCATAAAAATACAAACCTGTATCTCTGATAATCGCCATGCCGCAATCCATGCTGTTGTTGCGCCTCCTTTATTATATGTAATACTTAAAAAGTTAAGAATATAAGAGATTTAACTTAAAATCCTATTTTGGTTAACAGTTTGGAAACAATTTTTCAATATGTGCTGAGATGGCACTGAGACATGATTGTTTAGAAAGAAGATGGGATCCTGTTAAGAAAAAGATGGAACTGCAGCAAGTGGAAGGAACAAGACAACATGTATTAAAAGTAAAATTTCAAAAAAAGTACAAGCAGAAAATTAAATTTAAAGAGTAACAATACTAACCTAAAGAAGGACATACATATGTTCTTTTCAGACAGTTCCCAGTTAGAATTTTAAAAACAGGAATCAAATTTCTTCAGTCATTAAATCACTGTTAAATTTGGTACTTGCGTACTATCGCAACAATGCCAATGTTCAAGATAATTCACCAAGTTTGCAACTATGTGCTTTGTTTCATATAATGTCACCGATATGGTTGTGATAACATATAAGTTTCTTAAATTTTTATTAAAAAAGTCTTTCTTGTAATAATTTTATAAAAATGAAATAAAATGGGATTTTTGACAAAAATTATGCAGATTATCTTCTTTCTGACCATAACTGGAGTATAGCTTAAAAAAAGAAAATTGAAATTTCTTGATTTGTAAAGCTATTGTGGAACTTTTTATGGAAAATTTTAAAAAGAACAGAATGTTTCTTCTTTTTGATGAAAATCATGCACATCTCCTTTACTCTTCCTTTTGGACAATAACTCCATTTCAACATAAGAAAAGAATGTAACAGTTTTTTCTTAATGAAAAACATACAGATTTCCTTCTTTTTATTATCTGAAATGAAGCTTAAAGAATGAGCAACCAGGGAACTTCTTCCATTATGCCACTATGAAATCTTTGGTAAAAATTTATCTGTTTTTATCCACCCTTCAAATGAAAATTCCAATTCTTTGAGAAAAAGAATGAAATTATGCAGACTTTACCTTCCTTTCTGATTAAAATTCCATTTCAGTGGGGGGGGGGGAAACACATGCTATGTTTCCCTGGGAAAAATTGAAATATGGTTAAATTTTGCAACAATGCATAACAGGAATGCCATTTAAGCGGTTAAAGTGTAGAATAGAACCTTTGTGAAGTCAATGTGTCTTTGTGAACACCCTTTGTGAAGTCAATGTTTTGGCAACCGGAAATGGTTGCAAACAACTTGATTTAGCGATAGGTGTACTGGGAATTTATAAAGTGGAATTTTGCATTGAAATTCAAGAAATATTAAGGAGAAATAAAAGAAATATTAATAAAATTGCTTGAATGTATACAGGGCCATTTTTAACCTCTCTAGCACCCTAGGCACTTCAAATTGTTACCCCCCCCCCAACTATTTTCAAAGCACCTCCCTCTTTCAGTTCTTACCTTGCCAATTTTGGTTGAGGAGGAATTTTCCTTCAAACTGTCTTCCCTATGTTTTTACTGTTTGGAGAGTCCTTCCATTATCCACCAACTACAGACCCGCCATGACCTGGACTGCCAACAAAAAGGAAAGGATAGTGGCATGGTTTGGCCACTCTTGTTCACTTCTTACCTTACCAAATCATGGACAACACACCCACTCTTTTGTAAATTAGTACAGTAAATTAATGAAATCGTTTGCAATTACAGTATAGAGCATGCATGATTGTATGAATTGTTTTCAACTTGTTAATTATCTTTTTTTTATCACTTATCACCTTTACTTTATTTTACTTTTAGACATCTATTCTTCGTTGAGCCCCTGTCATTGTACTGGTACAACAAAGGTTTTCTTCAAGCTTTGATCATTGCAAAATCATTAATAACATCACTGTAATCAATTTCCATGAAAGTTATCATTTTGAGAGAAAAGTAATATCAAACTGTTATGTTTTTCATTTTCCATTGTATGTCTCATTTCAGTTTTTATTCAGTGCAGAAATGCTCTTGCATGACTCACTAGGTAGTGGTATGTTTGCTGTACTTTTAATTTCTCTTTTTTTTTTCTATTTCTCCACCCCCAAATCTTTAGTGCCCTGGCCACATGCCTAAGCGAAAAGGCAGCAATGAATATATATTTCAAAAAGTTGCTTGGATACTAGAAAAAAAAATGGTAGACAAAAATTGACTTTGCCAAGACTACTCCACACTTTAACCAAAAAATGTTTTTTCCACATTTTGAATACTTATTTCATAAAATATATAACGTTCAAAATAACTCGCCAATCTGGCAACCCCTATTTCTCATGCATTGAATTAATCATTTGCTTCGTTTCATATAATGCCGCCAATAGGTTGCGATAATACGTAAGTACCAATGTATTGAATGCAAATGTACAAGTACATTTAATATGATTAAAAGGAGCAGTTCAAAAAAATTATACGTAACTTATCACTATATACTTATTTCACTAATTTTAAAACAAAAAATATAACATGTAATAATTTCTTATTTAATATATAATATCGCAAAGTAGGATTTCACACTTTATAGAAGTAATTCTTATGTTAGAGAATCAAGTTTTCACATTTGTTTTACTTTAAAGGATACTTTCTAACGTGAATGTTTTCTGGTGCACTGTAACATCAGACTGCTGATTGCTATTACCATCTTCTACTTTTGATTCAACATCATCCGTAGTCATAGCGAAAAAAATTAATGTGTTCTATTCGTTACCGAGTATTTTCAGATGATATACATAAAGCTTTCAAAATACGAACAAGTTTGTTTTGACTACGTGGTCTTATAGTTTCTCAAACTAAGATCATATTTGCAAGATCGAAACTTGAAATGGAATGAACTAAAAATTGCCACACATTCTTTAAAATTTAACTAAATTTTATATCATAAATATTTTTTATTGACATGTAAGGATGATACAGAATTAAGTTAAAATTAAATTAGATTACGATTTTTGTGATAAATAGTTTAAAATTTGTAAAAAGAAAAAAAATGAGCATAAGTATAAAAGCAATTTAGCCTTAAATTTCAAGTCTGATAGATAAAAGAAACAAATCAGGCCGGACAAGTAATGCGCAATATCGTTGGCATCACCTATTCCTACTTTTTACAGCTTTGGAATTCAAATTCCTCTGTTTTGGGGTTGCTATATTTGGCTCTCTATAAATTATTGGCTACTTTCAAAATAATTACAATAAAAAAGTGCAATTAAAATTATTTTCAGCTTATGTGCTAAACAAAAGTTGACTTGAATTCCATATAATTTTTCAGTTAAAAAACAGTACAAAATTATGTTTATATTGTGATTTAGCTAATATATAAAGGGGACAATTTATTTTTCAGTTCTGTTCTTACTTTGCTCAAAATTCATTATAACCATTGTTCACAATAAGAGATTCATATTTCAGCTATGCTTAAAACGTGTGATTAAACTTAAAATTGTGTAGTATAAAACTGAAAACATTTTTAAAAAATTATTAAAAAGTATAGTATTATAATCATTTCAATCATCAGTAGTATTGATGTACTTTAAAAAAAAAAAAAATTTAAAGTAAATTTCATGAAACAGTATTATTATTATTATTATTATTTAGCTATATTGAGTAGAGATAATTTTAAAATAAGTTTTCAGTACTTCAAAATTAATTATTAATGGCAGGAAAATAATGCTAAATTTTCAAAATACCTTAATGTATATTTTGCTTGGAACACATATTCCAGTAAAAACGTAGTTTTGTTATAGGCTTTGAAAAAAAAAAAAGCTTTTTTCATACAGATTTCTTTTTTAAAAAAAATAAGATTTCTAATAATAAGAATATATTATTGCATGACAGTGGCTGTTTTCTTTCATTGAATTATAATGTCTTGAAATAAAAATTTGAATTTGATGTATTGAGATATACAAATTATATAAATATTTGTTTTAAAAAATGAGATTGATTTTTCCTGAAAATTTTACTTCAATGAAGAAAAATGTTTAAGTTTTTCTTCCTCCTTTTCTTTTTTAAATTTGGGGGTTGTTAAAAAGAAAGATTAATACATTTTTTCTTTCTCATGTTTAATTCCTTTAATAATTTCCTTTGAACTTGATCAGGGCCGGACCGTGACCTTTGGGGGCCCTGGGCTAATGATATCTGGGGCCCCCTAAATAATTAAAAATTTTGCCATTTTTCTAAAAAAAAAATTTGTGCAGGAAAATTTAATATATACGAAACTCTTAAGAGTTTTTTTAAAAAAATTTTATTTCAAACAATTTAAATACGTTATAAACAATAAAGTAATTTACAAACAAACTTTTCTACATTTTTGTGATGCAAACTCTTTTATTTGCTCCTCACATTTTAAGTCTTTGATGAGATCAGTATTGATAGAAAGAAGTGATAAATAATTAAGTCTAGTATTTGTCATTGTTGTCCTATATTTGTTTTCTATATAGGACATTTTCGTGAACACACGCTCCGCGCTTCACAACTAGTAATAGGGAGCGTTAGAAAAATTTTTAAAGTTGTATACAAATTTGGAAAAACATCAACAAGTTTCTTTTCAAAAATTAGATTGAACATATCACTACAAGTATAGGACCCTAGCTCAGTTTGTTTTAGATAAGTTTTGAATTGAACACATTCATTTACTAAATGTTGGTCTACGTCACACACATCTAAATAATAATCAATAATATCGCGTACACTCTCCAGGTCGACGTTCTCCTTACTTTCATCTTGCAAATCCATCAAAAATTTAAATTTCTTACTATATTCTGCATATACTTGACTTCTTCTATTTAAATCAAGGATTAGCTTATCTAACGCAACAATAAGCGTGTCTCTTTTAAATTTTTCTGTCCCATACACAGATTTTTCTGTGGAATTATCTGCAAATTTTGAAATAACCCGTCTCTTGTTCACATCACTATATTCTGTTTCCACACAAGGACTTACTTTTCTGGCCGCGTCTTGATAATCCTTCAGTTTTTGATCTGATTCATGTCGTACATTTATTATAAACGTTTTTAACGACCTAATTAACTTATTCCCTTCACAGATGTCCAAACCAGGAGTCTGCAATTTTTTGTTAACAGAATTAAATCTTTCTAAAATTTCTCCCCAAAATATAATTAAAATGGCGGTTTCGAGTTTTTTAAATTTATTAAATAAATTTAATGCCTCTTTTCGAAAATCAATTTTCTCATTTTCATTGTCACTAAATGTCTTAAGAGTATTCATGATATTGTCATAACTATCTTTTAAGGCTTCAATAGCATCGTAGTGACAAGACCATCTGGTATGACTTAAACTTTTTAAGGTAAACTTCAGTTTAATTTCATGATTTAGAAGTTCCCACCTATGGGTCGAAGCAAAAAAGAAAACATATATTTGTTGAACTAAACCAAAGAAGTTCACGATTTCAGTTGCAACCTTAACTGATTCTGCACCAACCAGATTAAGAGAATGTGCAGCACATGGCACATAATTAGCGAATTTATTTTTTTTTCTTTTAGAAGAGCTTGCACACCATTATATCGACCGCTCATATTGGCAGCGTTGTCAAATGACTGCCCCCTACAATTATCGAATGGCAGTCCATTTGTTTCTAAAAATTCTTGTAGAGAATTGAATTAGTATAAACCAGTGTGACTACTAATCTTAATTAATGAGACACATCTTTCATACACTTTTCCCCGAAAACAATATCGTAGTACAATAGCAAGTTGGTCATTGTGGGACAAATCTGGTGCTGATTCCATCACAATTGAATAGTACTTTGTGTCATCGTTATTTATTTGAGTTGTAATTGTTTTAATGATTTGCTTGCCCATGATCTCAATTATTTGCTCATATATTGTTTTCGATAAGTCAGATATGGACGATATTGGTCGTAATTCTCGTTGTTCAATATGTTCATGAATGAATGGATCAAACTCTGCTAGCATTTCCAGGGCACCCATAAAATTACCATTATGAGGAGAACCAAAAACTTCCTCGGTACCTCTCTAAATGCTAAATCTCTTATAGCCAAATACTTTACTACCGCAATAACACGTTTGAGAACATTGTGGTAATATTCGGTATCTTTTCTTAGTTGCTCCTGTATAACTGTTTATCTAAAACAGACTTATTTTCCTTTCGTGTCAACCAAACTAACATGGGATTTTTATGTTCAGTAGAGTTTTATTATTTTCTAAGCTACTTGTCACGTGTTTCCAATCAGAAAAACCGGTTGTGTATTGAGAATTTATTTTAGAAAAAAGTTTGCAGGTCAAACAAAAAACACTACTAATACAAGTTGAATAACATAGCCAAGATCTTTCCAGCACTTGGCCATTTTAAAGTTTTTTAATGAATTGATTAATCGAAAATGATCTCTTTTGTTCTTTGTATTCTCTTACTGAAACAGAATATATATTGTTTGGATCTTTATTTTGAAAATAACTTATTTCATGTGAAAGGATAAAATCAATAAAATTATTACTCAGAGATTTAGGCCACGAACCCACGTCAACGAATTTCTCAAACTCGAACCCAACATTTTCTAAACACTTTTCGGTCGGGATATTACTGATGTCTTCTGGCTGAAAAATACCTTTATCAAAAGGCTGTTGGTCATCGAGATCTAGCATATTTTCACCATTAATATTTGTTTGTGGTGCGTCTACGTTTTCTTTGGCTAAGTTCCTTTCCCTTTCGCTTGTTAATGCATCTGCGTTTATTATATTCTTGTTGCTTTGTTCTATTGTAAGAAAAGTTGAAATTTTGACAAATTAACTTTTTCTTTTTCTCGATTTAACATTAAGTTTCGTTTTTCTGCCCTACTTTTATATTTTCTGCCAGACATATTTATATCGTTAACTAAGGACTTGATTATCCTGAAATTAAAGTTAAAAGTTTAGGTCATAAAATTACAATAACTGTGCTTAATTAATTAAAAATATTCTAAAAATTTCTTACAAAACAATATAGTATATTTCTGAAGCAATTAAAAAAATTATCTAGTTCGTATAAAAAAATTAAAAATCATTATCTATACTCGCTAAAACCAAAAACGCTGATAATTGTTATTTATTGGCCTATCAGTTTAAAGGGGTTTTTATAAAAAATAAATTTTAGAATTCAATGTGTCGATTAAGCTTTCAGAGTTTCTAGTGGCCGCAGTAGCCAAGAGGTCAAGGTATTGGACTCATGGCTGGCGTGTCATGAGTTCGAGCCCAGTACCACTGAAGACCCGCCGTGTTGGGGAGCGATGCACGTTAAATCTGTCGAGAGCTCAAACGTCCTCCCATTGGTGTGGTGTGGTAGTTAGGTGCCAGCTCAGATGTCGTCCTCGTCACTTGACCATGGTTCAAAATTAAGAGGTACGTCGCCAAAAGCCCTCGTGTAGCTGAACAGTGCGACGTTAACATTCAATCAATCAATTCAGAGTTTCTTGCCGACACGTGATGCGAATTAAATCGTCTATTTTCTTTTCCTCCTTGGCAGGAGAAAATACTGGAATCGCAACCTTAGCCATTAAAATTGCAGACCATGGCTCTTGCAGATGTTCATTGTTTTTCACGGCATTAATCTGGTGATTTCGGGAGGTTTTCTTATGATTTTCTGCACCTCGAGGTATGCCCATCTCCAGGGCCGGACCGTGACTTTTGGGGGCCCCTTAAATAATTAAAAATTTTGCCTTTTTCCTAAAAAATTATTGTGCACAAAAATTTAAAATATACGAAACTTAAAGTTTCCCCCCCCCCAAACAATTTAAATACGTTATAAGCAATAACATAATTTACAAAAAAAATTAAAGCTAAGCCTAGTATTTGTCACTGTTGTCCTACATTTGTTTTCTATGTAGGGCATTTTATATATAAAGAACGCATGCTCCACTTCACAGTTAGTAATGCGGATCGTTAGAAAAATCTTTAATATGGTATACAAATTTGGAAAAACCTGAACTAGTTTCTTTTCAAAAATTAAATTGTATATATCACTACAAGTATAAGACTCTAGCTCAGTTTTAGATAAGTTTTTAACTGAACACCTTCATTCACTAAATGTTGGTCTACATCATCTGAATAGTAATCAGTAAAATAGCGCGTATACTCTCCTGGTCTACGTTCTCCTTACTTCGATCTTGCAAATCCATCAAAAATTTTAATTTCTTACTATATTCTGTATATATATATACACTTGAATTCTTCTATTTAAATCAAGGATTAGCTTATCTAACACTACAATAATCGTGTCTCTTTTAAAATTTTCTGCCCCATACACAACTTTTTCTGTGAATTTATCTGCAAATTTTGAAACAACCCGTCTCTAGTTCACATCTCTATATTCTGTTTCTACATTAGAACTTAATTTTTTGGCTGGGTCTTGATACTCCTTTCATTTTTTATCTGATTCACATGTCATACATTGCTTATAGACGTTTTTAATGACATAATGAACTTATTCCCTTCACAGATGTCCAAACCCCAAGAATCTGTTATATTTTGTTAACTGAATTAAATCTTTCTAAAATTTCTTCCCAATATATAATTAAAATGGCGGTTTCGAGTTTTTTAAATTTATTAAATAAATTTGCTGCCTCTTTTAAAAATTAATTTTCTTATTTTCATTGTCATTAAATGTTTTAAGAATATTCATGATATTACAATATTTATCTCTTGAGGCTTCAAAAGGATCGTAATGGCAAGACCATCTGGTCTGGCTTGAACTTTTTAAGGTAAATTTCAGTTTAAGTTCACGGTTTAGAAGTTTCTGCCTATATATCGAAGTAGAAAAGCAAACATATATTTGTTGCACTAAACCAAAGAAGTTTACGATTTCAGTTGCAACCTTCTGCACAACTAGATTAAGAGAATGTGCAGAACACGGCACATAATTAGCGAATTTTTTTTTCTTTTAGAAGAGCTTGCACAGCATTATATGGACCAGACATAGTGGTAGCGTTGTCATATGACTGCCCCCTACAATTATCCAAAAGCAGTCGATTTGTTTCTAAAAATTATTGAAGATAATTCAATATAAACCTGTGTGACTACAAATCTTAATTAATGTGACACATCTTTCATACACTTTCCCCCGAAAACATTATCGTAGTATAATAGCAAGTTAGTCATTATGGAACAAATCTGCTGTTGAATCCATCACTATTGTATAGTACTTTGTGTCATTGTTATTTATTTGAGTTATATAATTGTTTAATGATTTGCTTACTCATGGTCAACTATTTGCTCATATATTGTTTTTGATAAGTACGATATTAACGATTTTGGTCGTAATTCTCGCAGTTCACGAATGAATGAGTCGAACTCTGCTAGCAGTTTCAGGGTACCATAAAATTACCCCATTATGAGGAGAACTAAAAACTTCCTCGGTACCTCTAAATCAGCGATACTCAACCTGTGGCCCATGGGCCACATGTAGCCCACTCGACCATTATGAGTGGACTGGTCTAGGTCCCCGTTAAAATAACAAATTCAATTATTTAGGAATAATGTATTAAAAATTTAGCAAGAACTCTATCAATCAAACAATCAAATATATCAATCTTGCTATCGATGTCGTTCTGGTACAAATTGGGAAATAATTCTTTTTTTTTTTTTTTGTTATTGTAATGGTTAGTGATAACAAATAACAATGCAGTAGCGACAATTTTATAGATGTAACTAATTTTTAACTAACCTTCATGTCTAAAAAATATTTGCTGTTTCAAGACTATTGGGATCTTGACTATTTCGTAGAAAAAACAAACATGGATCAACAACTTGTTTGATTTGTCGTGAAAATGTTATAAATCAAAAATATAATTTTGATCGTCACTGTACTACTAAACACAAATCTTTCAATGGCTCTTATTCTTGAGGATCCATTTAAAGACGAGATAAATTGATTTTCTTAAAAAAAACTTTTGAAACAGCAATAAATATTTCGCAGGTGGTAATGTAACAAAATGCAGAGGTAACAAAAGCATCCCATAAAATTTAATACATTATATATATATTGACAAACATATGAAATTGTTAATGATAAACTTAAGAATTATTGCAGAAATTGTTAGAGTGTTTCTTAAATGCTTCCGATGTACTCTTTGATGAATTCAGTTATTTGTTCAGATATTGTTTTTTAAAATAAAAAAATATTTGAATAAATTTGAAACGAAAATACGCAATAAGAACAGACAGTTTATACAGATAATACTGATTTCAGTTTGTAGTTCAATAAAAACTCTTTGCTACCACATCCTGCGATGGACAAAATAATATCTGAAATAAAAATATGTAATGCTTTGTCAAAAGAAAAAAATCAAATTATCCAAGTACTTGGCAGCTTTGTTTTTATGACAGTAGAATGCAGAAAAAGGGCTTGGGATCATTGATAAACGGAAAGTGAAAAATTCCCCCGTAACTGGGTAAAAAGTGAATGAAAGCTATATTTTGCCGCCCATCCGGTATAGTGGTCAGTGAAGCTGACTGCGGTGCCGTAGGAACTGGGTTCGAATCCCGGAGAAGGCATGGATGTTTGTGTTGTAATCCTTTTTTCTGTCTGTGTTGTATGCCCCCGTGTTATACATTGCGTGGTGCACGGGGCTTATAAATGTTAAAAAAAAGCTATATTTTGTGAGGTTTGTTTGATAGAGTTTGGTATAGTTTTAAAACGAGATTCTATATTTTGACCAATTTTTTACATTTTAAATGTCCTCGATCTTATAGCTTCCCCCTCTCTATTAATCCTCACGTTGTGGCCCTCGTAAAATACATGTCAGATGTATGTGGCTCGGCGTAAAAAAAGATTGAGTACCCCAGCTCTAAATGCTAAACATATTGTAACCAAATACTTTACTACCGCAATAGCACGTTTGAGGAAATTGTGGTAACATTCTGTATCTTTTCTTAGCTCTCCTGTAATTGTTTATCTAAAAAAGACTTATTTTCTTTTCGTGTCAACCTAACTAACATTAAATTTATATGTTCAATAGAATTTTCATGATTTTCTAAACAACTTCTTACGTGTTTCCAATCAGAAAAGCTAATTGTGTATTAAGAATTTGTTTCAGAAAAAAGTTTGCAAATGAAACAAAAAACACTACCAATACTAGTTGAACAACAAAGCCAAGATCTTTCCAGCACCAGGCCATTTTTAAGTTCTTTAGTTAAATGATTATTAAAAAAGTATCTCTTTTGTTCTTTGTATTCTCTTAGCGAAACAGAATATATATTGTTTGGATCTTTATTTTGAAAATAACTCATTTCATGTGGAGAGATATAATCAATAAAATTATTACCTAGCGATTTAGGTCACGAACCTGCATAAGTAATCCTAATCTTCCTACTCCGTGTCTTCATTCTTAAATAATTTAGGAATGTGTATTTGTACTTACTTTTTACTTGAAACCAATAAACAGGTACCTAAGTATCTTTTAATTTCAGGTATTATGCATAGGACATAGCACCAAATCAGTGTAATATTGTAACTTAGAATTCTTATTACACAAAAATAAATGGCTATAGAAATAGTGCCACTACGTTTGTATAAATGCTCTATGATCATCGGCGCTGCTCTATCATAGAGCAGCGCGTGTACAAAAAAGAGTGTAATTAATAAACTGCATTAATAATAGAGTGTAATAGACTGTATTAATGGACTGCAATTAATAGAGTGTACTTAATAGACACTATTTTAATTACACCGAGCAACAAAATTAAAGTTTTGGAGAAGTACAAAAGTGGCTTTCAGTGGGTTTTATATAATTTAGTGTGCTGATTTCGAAAATGACCTACATTTTTTCCCCATCACATCAGGATTTTTTGTAAAATCGATATTTTCTGCTAAAACGTTATTTGAAAAGGAATTCTTTCGAACAGTTTAGCCTGGGCAATTTGGCAACAGTGGTTTTTATCCAGTTAAATCTATGTAAATATTGGTTCTTGATATCAAATTCAATTTCTCAAATCAATTTCTCAGTAATTAGATGAAAAGTGTATGAGTGAGTGAATATTAACGTCGCACTATTCAGCTACATGAGAGAGTTTGGCGATGGACCTCGTAATTTGGAACCATGATCAAGTGACGAGGACGATACCTGAGCTGGCACCCCCTCTGCTAACTATCACACCACATATACAGGAGGACGTTTGAGCTCTGGACGCGGCCGCCGAGTGGGCTAGGCATCGGATCATGGCTAGCATGTCATGGGTTCGATCCTAGTACCTCTAAAGATCCGCCGTGTAGGGGCGCGATGCACGTTAAATCTGTCCAGAGCTCAAACGTCCTCCCGTTGGTGTCGTGTGGTAGTTAGGAGAGGGGGTGCCAGCTCAGGTGTCGTCCGCGTCACTTGACCGTGGTTCAAAATTACGCGGACCGTCGCCAAAAGCCCTCGTGTTGCTAATCAGTGCGACGTTACTATTCTCTCACTCACTTGAGCTCTGGACAGATTTAACATGCATCGCTTCCCTACACGGGTCTTCAGCAATACTAGTCTCGAACTCATGACATGCCTGCCATGAGTCCGGTACCTTGGCCACTAGCAATTAAATGAAAATCATTGTTTCTAGACCTCACAGGCTGTCTCTGATCATGAGAAAAACAAGAGATTCTCTCTTGAGGTTTAAACATTTTACATCCAATTATAGTGGAATTTCTAAAAGAAAATCAGCAGCATACTATTTTAATTTGTTTGTATTAAGGTATTTACATAAAATATATAGACGATTTTCGAAATTAATGATTATTAATTTCCGTGTATTCGGTGGTAGGGCGGAAGAACAAAAGTAAATTGCTCTTGCTCTCGAAAATAAATTTTATATGGTACTTTATTTTCGATTTGTGTGTATTTTTTACTGGTTTATTATTTTATTACTCTTTTGATTGTAAGCATTTTTTCTGTTTGTTATCTTCAACGGGGAATGGGGCCCCCTAGAATCCGGGGGGGGGGGCCTGGGTTGCAGCCCATACGTAGATCCGGCCTTGGTCATTGTAGTAAAAATAACATTACAATGCAGATATATCAAAGTTGGCGCCCAAAACTAGTTTAATATTTTTAATTAATTGCAATATCGGAATATAAATGGTCAAAACATGCATTGTCATCCAAACTAAACGTGTGTACAAAATTTCAGCTCAATAGGGTGAAGATATCAGCTTCAAAATTTGAGTTGCAAGATTCCACACGAACAAATTACATACATACATACATACATTGTAAGTTAAATAAAAGCTTGTAAAAAAGAGGAATTTTATAATATTTAATCCGTAAAAAAAACATGATACAGTAAAATTTTTTGTAATTCGAACTTTTTCTTCTTTACACACTTTTATTTGTTTGACCTGTTCAAAAGAGACGGAATCTAATATAACGATCCGAGGCCTCGTAAACGGAGAGAATAAATACATTTCAGACCCATTAATTAATATCCATTGCAGAGCAAGACTAATTCCACAGCCACGTAATTCCAGCTTCAAATATCAAACCCAAGGACAAATTCAACAATGAATAAATGATAGTTTAAAAAAATAAAAAACATGCTTTTATTGTAGATGGAACTAAAAAATGAAAAATCAATTATAGTTTGAAAAAAAACTAAAAAACACGCTTTTATACTGAATCGAACTAAAAAGTATAAAAATAATTCTTAATAAAGAATAAAATGATTAACGAGAAAATGAATGTCATTGGGGTAAAAGCGTGGGGTGTTCTATAAATGTATCAATTGTTATAATTTCTAACTTCTATTCCGAAAAGCTGAATTAGTGTAAAAATGTAGTACAAAGCACCCCACGCTTTTACCCCAATGGCATTCATTTTCTCGTTAATCATTTTATTCATTATTAAGAATTATTTTTATACTTTTTAGTTCGATTCAGTATATAAAAGCGCGTTTTTTAGTTTTTTTCAAACTATAATTTATTATCTGAAAACCCTCTTAGGATTCTAGTATAACTTATGTGGTTGAAGGAAACGATTTTGGCTGAACTTAGCTACAACAGAATCATTTATTATGGAAAGTAGCAAAGAAATAATTGACTTGCATAATATTTCTAGGATTTCAAAACGGAATGAATACTTTATACCTTTTTTTAAAAAAAGAAATACAGTTTCCTAATTTTCTTTACAAAACATGTACTGTTAAACGTTTTTTTCTTAAATGTATTTATGTTGCATTTTACATGCAACATAAATTAATAATTGTTAAAACTTTTATATAAATAACTATGCAGCTAATGATTGTTTACTTATGGAACTTGTAAAAATTATGAAAAATCAACTATACGAGGTTTTTCGATTTAAGAAAAATTTATTACTTGTACCGCTTTGACATAAGATGGAATGCACCACCCTTTAAGCTACTTTACTGCACAAACCATTGTATTTTTCAAATGGTTTTGGATTATACCTACTGTATTAAAAAGTGTTGTGTAACTAATATTGCTGACAGTCTTAGAAAAAGCAGAGTGCTTTTAAAAATAAATAAAATTTTAACTTGTTGCATTTCCCATCATATAAATATTACTTACTAATTAATTACATTACACAATGTTTAATACTTTAGAAAGTCTTTCACAACTGTGATGCAATTATAATGTATATGTCACCACAGCTGAAAAACCCATCTAGCACTTTTTAAGATCAAAAAGTCATTCAAGACTTTCAGAGATGTAAGAATATTTACTTCATTCATCTGGTTGATACACAGAACACATATAAAGCAACCTGAAAAACTAAAACTATTTAAAGTATTTATAAAACAAATAGCATATCAAAAGCTGGTCCATTACTGGACAAAAAATAAATAAATCCTTATTAGTACATCTATACCATAAAAAAGGCAATCACATTATATCATTACTTTCACTACCACTTTCCTCATCGCCCATGAAATATAACATATGGATGAAATACCTGTTTCTAAATAGGCAAGGCAGATTTTCAAGGCCTATTCCTGTATAACAAATAGCACAAATATTATCAAAATGATGAATAATTTATTATTAAGAATTATTTACACATAAGTTAAAACATATTACTTACTTTAGTATATACTTTTGCTTGTATTGATAGCAAGCATTAACTTCACCTGATTCTATATATTTTATATTAAACACTTACCTGCAAAAAGAATACATGAATTTATAAATTCGTATGTTCCAAAAGTATACATCAATTTTTTTTTTTTTTTTTGCTAAAATTTTATTAAGAATGAATGATATAAAAAATTACCATATTCCCATCACTTTCCAAAATTTGTGTGGTAACATTCAACTGCAATGGAATCTCTATCCTGCATGATTTTTAAATTATATACTTCTAATATACTGTCATAAAGCCATTTGTGACAAAAATTTGGTTATTTTTGATAATTACTTACCTCCTCATCTGATATAAAAATATACAACAACTTTACCCCATAAAAACATAGCTAAATGTCTTGGAAAACATAAAACAACTCCACTACAAGCATATATCAGGTGTTAAAGATACAGTTAAGTTTTTTTGCAAATAGTTTTTGAATTGAGTAATGCTGACTAGACTGAGCTTGAATGTTTTCTTTCTTGACAACTAAAAAAAGAACATCCCAGAGTTTTTATTTTTATTTTTATATCCCTAATAGTTGGCTTAAATATTTACTGCTAGTTTAAATGCTGATTGGGAGGTAGGTACATGAGGATCAGGTAAATAATTCTTTAGTAATTACTTTTTACCTTTCTTTTACTGAATTGCATGTTGAGACAATTGTTCCTGAACTATTTTACCTAGCAAAAAACAATTCAATACTACAAATAGAAGTTTAGTTTCCTGGTTTTTCTTATGTCATTACATATTTCTTTGACGGAAGACCCCATGCCACACTTTCTATCTGAGATATGGAAAGAAGTATATTCAACATTTTCAACAACATGGAATCTCTCAAACAATTTAAGAATGAACTTAATATATTAACATGGTGCATGATTATCTGAGCATTCACATGTATACCAAGCTGAACATGATAATTTTACACACCTGTAATGGCATTGATCACACACACACATAACCTCTTTCTGAAATGCTACCATAATCATTTTAACAACATAAAATACATCTCCATTAGTCTGCAATTTTACAAACCAAGAATTTGTTGCCTGGTCATAAATATCTGTCAGGAATTTTTAATTCATTTTGAAATGGAAATAGGTTGTGAGGATATAAACTGGGGAGAGTATCATTCAAAATTCTATAATGTGCTAAATATGTGTCATGCTGTATTTTCAACAAACTATCTGCTTGACAGTTAAATTTTCATTTTAAAATAATTGGACATTCATGTATTGTGAAAAGATTAACAATATATATTTTTATCAGTATTGGCATGCAGAAGTAGATGATGTGACTTATACTATTAGTAGGCTGAATTACAATAATTATCATCAAAATATTTATTGAAAGCAGGCTTTTTATCAGTCGATGCAATTTTAAAATTTTCCATAATTTGTTTACATTTGATTGAACTTATTCCTTCCAAATAAGCTACTAGAGAAATTTCCCTTCGCATTTAAAAATTGGAAAACAAGATCATTTAATCATTTCTTCCAAGTGCATTGAAAGTGCCAATTGCAAAGCCAAACACTATTCCAAAATATGTTTTAAAAGCATGTGAAACTGTTTGGTCATCATTGGCCGTAATGCAATTAATTTTTAACTGGGCCCCCTTTCTCTCAGAATGTTGAAACACAATACATATTTCCTGTATTTAATTTATTAGTAATAACATGAGCAACAGAGTAAAGCATTCCTTATTAGTCAAGTACAATTAAACTTCTATTAACCGAATATATATTCTAATACTGAAGATTTTTCAATACCCATTTCAAGATTAGCTTTAATGAACTCTATACAAGTTTTATAAACCAGTTGAAATGCTTGATTATGCTTTGAAAAATATATTACACTGATCCTTTAATAGTCTTTATAAAGAGTGATTCTACCAAGATATTCCATTAATAATTGGAATATAGAATCTTTGATATTTCTACAACTAGTTTTTCTTTTATATGTCTAGGAAGCTTCACATGTTAGCAAATGTGTTAAATATCTAAATCTACAATTTCACTCATGATATGGAGAAGGTTAAGGGAAAGTTAAATCTAAACTTATTGTGTAGATCTTTACATGTGATTCGTATAAAATTTTTTGAGATAGATAATTCATTCTAATAATGATTTTTTTCTTACTTTAATTAAATAAATGTATTTTCTTATTAAGAATAGTGTTATTACCTTTGGTTGGGATCCTAACAGGGCACCCTTCTTTTACAAGAACACCTCCAGAAAATTTGTATTTTCTATTATTATTCTCACAATCATTTAAAAATTTAGCCAAACAATTTACCTCATATATTTACGCTAATTTTTCATAACAATATCTTGTCGAATCGGCCACTTATCCCGCCAAGTGCCTTTTCGCCAAATCGATAAATGCGCCAAATCTGGTAATCCTCGTGAATTTGTATCAGTGAGGGAGAAGTTGGATCCCAGCGTAAAAACGCGCTAAGTTGGCGATTTTTCAGAGTTTGGCGGACCAGTGGCCGACTCGACAATTTCACCAGAAAAAGTTCTACACTCACGAGATCGGCCAAGTGGGCAATCACACAGCAGGAACTAAAAAAAAATAATGAATCTACTACAATGGTAAATACCTGGAAATTTTAAAACGGATTATTAAAACATTATAAATAATCAAAGCACAAAATTTTTACATTCACGTGATCGGAGAATCGAGCTTTCACACGGCAGAAGCTAGAAAGTCGATGAACGGAAAATGTTAATTATATCAAATCAAAGCACAGAAATACAATATAAAAAGAGTAAAATAATAATAATTCAAAATTATGAATCAAAAAGTTTCTAGTTGTTCACATAAGTTAGAAAGTGAGTAATATGTTTTAACTTATGTGTAAATAATTCTTAATAATAAATTATTCATCATTTTGATATTATTTGTGCTGTTTGTTATACAGGAATAGACCTTGAAAATCTGCCTTGCCTATATAGAAACAGGTATTTCATCCATATGTTACATTTCATGGGTGATGAGGAAAGTGGTACTGAAAGTAATGATATAATGTGATTGTCTTTTTTATGGTATAGATGTACTAATAAGGATTTATTTATTTTTTGTCCAGTAATGGACCAGTTTTTGATATACTATTTGTTTTATAAATACTTTAAATAGTTTTAGTTTTTCAGGTTGCTTTATATGTGTTCTGTGTATCAACCAGATGAATGAAGTAAATATTCTTACATCTCTGAAAGTCTTGAATGACTTTTTGATCTTAAAAAGTGCTAGATGGAATTTTCAGCTGTGGTGACATATACATTATAATTGCATCACAGTTGTGAAAGACTTTCTAAAGCATTAAAGATTGTGTAATGTAATTAATTATATATATATATATATATATAGTAAGTAATATTTATATGATGGGAAATGCAATACAAGTTAATATTTTATTTAGTTTTAAAAGCAATCAATTGTCTACTTTTTTTAAGACTGTCAACAATATTAGTTACACAACACTTTTTAATACAGTAGGTATAATCCAAAACCATTTGAAAAATACAATGGTTTGTGCAGTAAAGTAGCTTAAAGAGTGGTGCATTCCATCTTATGTCAAAGCGGTACAAGTAATAAATTTTTCTTAAATCGAAAAACCTTGTATAGTTGATTTTTCATAATTTTTACAAGTTCCATAAGTAAACAATCATTAGCTGCATAGTTATTTATATTAAAATTTTAACATTTACATGCAACATAAATACATTTAAGAAAAAAAAACGTTTAACAGTACATGTTTTGTAAAGAAAATTAGGAAACTGTATTTCTTTTTTTTTAAAAAAGTATAAAGTATTCATTCAGTTTTGAAATCCTAGAAATATTATGTAAGTCAATTATTTCTTTGCTACTTTCCATAATAAATGATTCTGTTGTAGCTAAGTTCATCAAAATCGTTTCCTTCAACCACATAAGTTATACTAGAATCCTAAGAGGGTTTTCAGATAAAAATATAACTTAGTTCTTCGTTTTGCTAGTTATTTTTGTAATGCTTGATACTCAGCTTAACAAATATTATTTTTTTAAAAATACTATTAAAACTTATATATTTTCGCGATTTATACTTTTGTATTACTATTTAAAAAATAATTTTCCAGATGTGCTAACTTTTGAAGACTTTCAGAAATATATAAAACTTTCAGCTAATTGATGAATTGAGCCTTCACATAACAAATAGCGATCATACATCGATAGATTAAATCAGTCGCATTAAAATAGAAAGATAGCTTTTTATTGAACCTCGTAAAAAAGTTTGTTAATGTCTGTCTCAATTGCTACTATTACTTATTCAAAACTTGCATAAAGACTTCTATTTTTCTTTGGCGATCTTTTTGACAATCACATCGTTCTGATTTTTAAAAAAATGTATGAAAATAATTTTTTATTATTATACTAATATTTTATTTTAGTAAAATGGTGAAATTCCGTAGAACTATTAATCTTGGAAGGGTTTTATTTGAAATGTAAGAAGATATTGCTGCAAAATAAAAGATTCGCAATAATATACTTTAGTATTCTAATGATATATTTCAATTATTGTGAGATGAATGAAAGAAATGCATTTAATAATTTCAGTAATGAAACATGTAAAACGAAATACAAAACAGGGTCGGATGTGTGTAACAAGACAAAATTTGCTTGATAGTAAATTGAGAGAAACTCAGGAACGATCACAACAATCTCATATTAGAAAGATTTGTCTGATGATTATAAAAAAGAATTCAAACAACACCTTATTTATTATAAATTTTCCGATAAATATCTCCGAAGTTTCGGGGATTTTTTTTAATATCTAACTATTGGATTCAGTTTATTGATCAGCAATAAAATAAAGAAATGTTTAAAAAATTTGCTTAGTATAAAAAATGCATAAAATAACAATTGAATACTATGAAATTAGAAACCTGTGTTGCTCCATGACCCAATCGATCAATTTAAAACATTGTCAGCATATATATATACCTGGTAAGATTTGGGCTAAAAAAACAAATTAAAAACTTCCTTACTGAGATCACTATGTACCCTAAGCTTAACATTTATAAAAACAAAATATAGACCTTTATAAATCGTTTCTAGGTTTAAAAAGAAAGAAGGGGAGAAAAAAAATTGTTTTAGCGAAATGATTTTATGTTCATTGCAACAATAAAATTAATTATTTGTTAGAATTTTTTCGATAAATATCCGAAGTTTCTCGGTACTTTTGGCTTCCTAATCATTAAATTAAATTCTTCAATTAACAATAAATAAAAAGATATTTATTAAATATGCTCAATTATATAAAAAAGAACGCATAAAATAACCATTGAATACCATGAAATTAGGAACCTGTGTTGCTTCAAGATCTAATCATTCAATTTTAAATACTGTTAACTATACACTCTTAAGGCGATATGGTACCATCTTCCCAATTTTTTTTTACTTTTAATATTTGGTTTTAACCCTCTTAGCGGTTTGAACGTCTTTTTCCGCACGTCTAGAGATGCTTCGAAAACGCACTACACGTCTTTTTCTGACTTCAAGAGAGTGTTTCAAAAGCGGGTAGGCCGTGTTTTTCTGAAATCCTTTCCCCTCTTTTATGGTTTAACACCATGAAAGATAATTAGGGAGGGTTGTGGCGACACAATGGTCACTGACAGGAAGTTTTACGGCTCTCGGGGAACCCTGCGTTTTGACCCTGAAGCAATCGTAAAAAAGTTGGGAAGAATTTCTTTAGACCCCTTAGTGAACGAACTATAAGTTAGTGTTTGTAATTTAGCTTCATTTGAGATATTATTGCGTTTGAATTAAATAAATTATTTTTGTACTTTTAGCAATTTAACTTTTTTTTTTCAAGTTTTGAAAAATGTTCCAACGTATAAATAAAATATTATATAACTCACTTTTGATTTTATATTAATTTGAAGTTTTAATAAGTTGGGACTGTAATCTGCTATTTTATATAGTTGGACAAATAACTTTTTAAGTATATTCTCTTTGCTTGATTAACTCGTATTATTTTCTTTATCTTAAAATGATGAAACGGAAAATTAAGTTTTTAAAATATATAAATCTCTATATAATATCTAGAACTATATTTAATTGCTTCATTTTTCTTCTCTTAACCAATGTTTTCAGTTTTTAAACCATGATTATTTCATTATAAGGTGTCAAAAAAGTTAATAAGAAACCGAACGCTTCAAAATTTAAAACCTTTTAAACTTTCCAACTACTAAAAATGAATAATTTTTAAACTTTTGCATCAAATTATTTGTAAAAAATTCTTACGCTTTCATAAAAATAATAATGGAAAAACTAATTCAGATCCATTATTTTTTTTTTTTAATTTTAAAGCCAGATGTTCAGGGCGCGTATTGTTACAATACACCAAATTATATTTGAATTTTAAAAAAATGCTTGAGTTTCAGTTTACTTCAGAGAAAGCATGAATGAGGGGTTTTTATACCAATTCATATTTTTAACCTTGAATATTTGAATAAATAGTAATTAAAAATATTCGGATACATTTACAGTTGACATTTACGCATATAAATAAATATAAAGATCAATTTGAAATTTTTTTAAACATATTTTTTTATGCAAAATTTCTAAATATTTATTTTTTTAAAGCTAACTGAAGAACAAGTAATTAAAATCTGGATATCTGTTATAATTTAACATTCAGAAAATATCCAGATTTTCATACAAAACTAGGAATTTTATATTAGAAATTGTATTTGAAATTTCAGAAAAAAATATTTATGTATCGTGCACATACTCAGTTAAAAATTATTTAAAATAAGTACTAACAATTCTTCGAATAAAATATTAAATTAAAATTTTAACATAAGAATCTTAAGCATTTTAATGCATTTCGTAAATTTCATACAATTCGGTTAAAACTGTATGTTAAGAGCAAAAATTATGCTGAAAAATTTGATGAATATACAATAAATTTTTAAGTAGAAGCAATAATGAGAAGCTAAAACACAGGAATGAAAAATTATGATCCTATCTACAAGAGTTTTTGAACTATCTATTTTAAAATTCAGAAAATCTCTGCGTTAAGTTATACTTAATATTAATTAAAAAGTCAACATAAATGTAATGTAATGTTTGAAGACGCATTCATGTACTATTAAAAAATTATAAAGGGCATTGTTGCGAATGTTAAGAATTTCTTATAATTTTAAATTCAGATTTTAACAGATTGGACGTAGAAGAAAAAAACGAACATCTAACATACAGGATGCAGTCTGCAATACATAACCTTGATAAACAGAAGACGGCATTTTCACTTGCTAGAGTAGAGCTGGTTTAGGTAGGGGTGAGCTGGGCAAAAAGTGAGGGCCCAGCGGTTTTGACGGGTGCCGCACAAGAAATTGCAGTTTTCAGGAAAAATTATAATAATTACAAATACAAGAATAAGTCTTGCAGTTTTTTCATACATTTTTATTAACACGAATTGGGGAATTGATTTCCAATATACTTTGTTGTGTTTCAAAATATTTAAGCCCCTCAGGGGGCTCACCTTCTTTAGGTGAGTACGGGTGTCACAATCCCGAGGTGCCCTAGTGATCTTTTCCTTTTCCCACGGGGTTTACTGTCTTTGGCAAACACGGGCTTCACGAACCCGGGGTACCCTAGTGATCCTTCTCTATTTTCGACCCTCTTTCTTGTCATTCAATTCATTATTTCTTTCTCTCTTCCCGTCTAGACCACAGATATTAAAACAAATGTTTGGCGCAGTATAGCCGAAATCGGCTCTTGCGCCAATAAACCCCAAAATCACTCACTCACTCACAATATTTAAGGTAACAAACCATAGTCCTTCAGATATATTTGTTCTACTTTTCATAAGCCGTACTCCTATTAAAACTTGTGCTTCCGAAATACACCTTTTGTAATCTTAAGAAATTATATAAACTATAACGGTTAATTTTAATATATGTAAATTATTAAATGTTCCTATTTAGCCATTTCCGTCCAAACAGTTTACATGAAAAAAAATATTCGGATTCACCCATTCATTAGGAAATTGTATGATTCCAGGAGTAAGTTTTATTTTTTTACCGAATAGATTGCGTCACTTCGGGGATACCTCTAACAGAAACGTTTATATGCTATCGATTGCAAATTAAACATTTTCCCTTCAATTGTGTTTATTTCAGGAGGATCTTTGATTTATTTTATTCATGCAATACAAGATTTAAATAAATTACTTTTTTCTTGTCAAACGTATTTGCTTAATAATATATATATTTGCGTATTATATTAAAATTTGAACTACCCAAAATTATATTGTTTTTGTTCCTCTAAAAACTTTAGTATTTTAGAAATGGTCTTACAATCCGTGTACGGTTTATATGTTCTAAAATGAAAATATATTTTATAACTGAATTTTTGTGCCTCGTTTATAAAATAAAATATTGCTTTGGGCTATAGCTTATAAATGTACTTAAATAAGTGGAGGAACAGTATTTTCACATATGAATATTTCTGACTGGAGTAAGTCAGATATTTATATTACAGTTTCTTTATAATTTGAATAAAAGTTGTAAGCAATTTTATGAAGAGGATATTGAGTATAAACTGCTTGGCTATTTAAAAAGTAAAATGTTTTATTTTGATACCCCACAGCTCACATTCTAAAATAAGACTCATTTACAATCATATGATCAGCTTTGGTGATATTTAAATTTTCAAAAATACACTACATGTACGAAAACATTCTTTTCAAAACCATACATCACATCTCATTCTCTGTCTTCTCCACAGCAGGCATTATTTTTTTAATACTCAAAAAATTGAATACAGAATTTCCGAATGTTAATTGTTTTAAAAAAAATTAATATGAATACACTGCGGAATTGTCGGTTAGCTTCACTGAGCAAAATTGTTTTAAGTGTACTGTTTTGAAAGACAAATTAATTGGGAGAAGTTTTTCTCTCATTAGAATTTGTAATGATTGAATTGTGTGAAAGTTGTATTTATCGGTGAATTTTCCGTTTAACACTAAAGAAACAGAAAAATAAAAATTAAATTTTAATAGAAAATGGTTAGAAATACTTTTACATTTTGAAAAAAATATATTCCATTAAAATAAAAATAAAAAATTTGACTAATTTGCTTTTTGCTCCGTCACAAATGCCTATGTAAAGAAGGTATTTTTGCTTAGTACAAGTTGTTTGACTATGAATAAAATTTAGATTTTTTTCCGAAAAATTAATTTAACATAAAAACATCATTTATAGGATTAAATATATATAAATTAAAAGTATTGAAATCCCTCTTTATGTTATTTAAATTTAAAATATAATTGAATAGAGGAAGATTGATTTCATTTCATAACATAATCGTCGTATGTAACGATACTTCATTTATTCTCTTATTGTTTAAAAAGAGAGAGAGAGATGGTCACTTTTACTCTTTTTTACATAGTTACTTTTTAAAAAACATTACGATGTATTTGTGTTTTCTTAGTCTCATATTCCACAATAAATACAAGGTATTTTTCTGGCTCAAATCGTTAGTCCAAAAATAGTTTATTTTTCTTAAATTAATTTTTTTAATTTTGTTTTGTTTAAAATAAACAAGTATTTTTCAACTTTTGTAACAAGTTCTTTCTTTCGAGTTTTTTTTTTTTTAACTCTTCACTTTTATTGTGACTTAACCGATCAAACAACCACGTGGACCGCTTTTTCCACCCAAAATTCGCACAAGGCAACGTCACAGCTGTGAACGAGTTTTCTCCCCGGTTTTAAAGCAACAAAGAGGCCGAACTGAGTAATAAAATCTTCCCCTGTAGACTCCCGCTAACTTTAAAGGGAAAGGAATTAAATGTGTTGCACTTTCGAAGGAATTCTCAAAAAAGAAGTAAACGCTTTCGGAATGATTTTTCAGGACAAGGACGAACACTCAGAGGGTTAATTGCATTTATAAGGTTACTTTTAATAATAATTCCATTGCAAAATGTTTGTAAAATTTAAATTTTTTTACCTTTTTTAAGCATTTTTTTAAATCCCTAAGGCTTTTTAAATATTTTCAAAATTTTTTCCAAGTGTCTTATAATATACTACATAAAACTGTGCATGGGTTTTTTTTCTGCTGCTGCCTTTAATTTTTTATTAATTTTTTATAGTTAAACTTCCAAAAATTCCCAAAAAAACATTAATTTTGATTTTGAAATTTTTTAGAAAAAGTACTAAACACACATGTTAGAGCTAATCCTATGCACAGTTTTACAAAACATACATTCAGAACATGTATAAAAATTTCAAACCATACTTCAATTACCAAAAAGGCCTTAGGGTTTTGAATAACAGTATATGTACAAAAATTCAACATGGAGAAATATGAGTTTGAAGTTTTCATTCCATGAATAGCATGATATAATATTCATCGAATAGTCTGAAACTTTTATGAAATGTTAATTAGCTTATTTAAAACTTTACCATAAAAAATTGTACAATTGTAGAACAATTAAACAGTATACTGCCGTAATAAATATATAGAAAAAAACGAATGAAAGATCAATATTTCATAAAACTTTATCTTAATAATTATAAAAAAAAATACACACACTTCAGAGCTAATTCCAAGCTCAGAGCTAATGCACAACATGTACAAATGTTTATGCCTTTATTTTTTATTTCCATGATTTTAAAAGCCTTCGCATGTTAAATATTGTACACGAATAAAAGCAAATCAAATAATTTATAGATAAAATACATCAAAATCTAAGAACTGTATATGTGCATTTGTTTAAATAAATATCTTAAAATATTTTAATAAAAGTGTTGAATCTCGCACACATGGGATATATATATATCACCAAAAACAAATAT
>BMAO01028370.1:0-84168 GCA_019973975.1 Trichonephila clavata
AGTTGTTGTTTTTTGCAAATATTTTAATACATTTGCTTAAAATAAACGAACAAAATATTAAAATGATAAATAAGACACACTTTTTTCTTATTATATCTTTGATTCTTTTGAATAAGTTTCTTAAGTATATTGGTATTTATTATTATTATTATTTTTTTAAAAAAACCGTTTTCTTATGTTTAATGTGGCTCACATGTTGTTCAAAATGAAACTTTAAATGAAAAATATAGGCTTAAGTAATTTATTGCAGGATAAATAAAAGTATCGGAACGTCTTAAGGCGTGGTCCAACTGGGTCCGGACCCAGGGTCACAGTAGGAGACTTGGTCTCATTCTAGACTCGGCCTTAATAAGGTAAGGATTCAAATAATCACAAAGAGTGAAAGTGGATTTTAGGAATAATTCGGGAACTTGAATTCTGGCACTTTTGAGGGCTAACGATTTCCCATTTTCAGATCCCATCCCGCATCTGGCAACTGATTCCAGATCCCATTTCCAGATTTGACGACTAAAAGATTAAGTTTCAACTTAGTTTGATTAACTATAAGAGGGTGGTTTTTAGTTTTTCTTAAGCTGTAGCTCATTTTTTTATGATAAAAGTACGTGTTCTTCGTCGGAATATGCGGTAGATTCTGCTGAAAGTGATTGAAGAACAAACAGTGAAGTACAATTCTTTGAATCTTAGTTAACCATATACAAAAGGCACTTATGTGATATTTTAACATAACAACTTTCAAATCAAATTTTTCTAAATTTATATTTTTATTAATTGAATAAACTGTCGAATAATGAACAATTTAATATATTTGTAACTTAAAAATTTATAACTCAGGCATGGAATCAGTTACCTCTAAAACGAGGTGGCTTCATTCAGCAGGAAATCTGTATTACACATGGTATTGGCAGTTAACTCGAAAACATATTCGTAAATTAAATTAATCTATTATTGTAATTAAACATTCACTTACCCGCTTTTGCATTTTATAGCTGAGGATAAATGGATAACACATATTCCACGCGTAAGCAAAAAATTTAGGCATGCCTATAACATGCACAGCTTTGTACCGACCAGGAAAACAGTTCTAAAATATCAAAGTAAAACCACATTAAAAAGAGAATTATAAATTATTGTAATATTTTTAAATCAATTTATTAAATAGTTTTTCCTGAGTAATTAATTGAAGTAGAACTATATAACAATTTACGAAATACTTTTTTAGAAAAAGCTATTGATTTTGTTAAGTATTGTTATACAATTTTGAAAAAACAGCAGCAAAAAAAAAAAAAACTGTTTGATAAAAGAAATATTTTAATTAATAAATTAATGTAATATAGCTGGCACTTTAAATAAATTTACTGTTTTAATTTGACTTTAATGCTTCTAATTTTTATCTATAACGAAAATATTTCTTACCGAATCACACACACATCAATTTTTTGCAATATTAAATAAATTAATAAATTATTAAATAAATTACGTACAGAGGCTTTCTTTTTACATGAATATTGAAAATAATTTTTTAGGTTCAACTTAATACGTTTCGCTACATCTAAATTTAATAGTCTATTTAAGAAACACTATGTCACAAATTTCAAAAGCTATTTATACATTAATTTTTTTAATACTTCTTATTATTACATAAATAAAAATCAGAAACAATCACTGTATATTATTTCATATATTATAAAATTATACTATTAATTATTATGAATGAGTATATAACTGAAGGCTCTCTCTTAATTCTTTAAATTGAAATAATTCAAAACATTAAAAATGTTACGATAAAATCTAAAGATTTATCATTTGTTTCATTTTTAAAATTTTCGAAAAGTTAATTGTCATGAAAAACAATGATCTTTAATTTAAAAACTAATATCATAAACGAAACGTATCTTTTTGATAATTTGTATTAAAAAAACATCGTATTATTTAACCAAATATGTTCTTTCATATTTTCAGCGATATTAATATTTCCGTGAAAAAAAAACAAGGACAATATAATAATGAGCTCCATCCAAAATTACTCAAAAGAATTTTAAAACAACATTTAAAAGATGTTATATTTATAGAAATTTTTGCATATTAATAACAAGAACTCTACATTTAAGTTTCCTTTAAATATTGGAATGGTTTTAAGTCCACGCGCAAATTTGCCCGAGAAAGATTTATTTTTAAGAAATTAACAAAATTAGAAAATTATTAATATCTGTAAAGTTAATGGATCTAAAACACATTTTAAGATCCTAAAAGTATAACTATGATGAAAAACTTCTTTATAAAAATATTTGAGAATAGAATCATAAAAGTGTTGACATGAGGGAAAAATCCTCTTTAAAAATGTTTGAAAAAGATTCATGGAATCAAAAAATAACCCAAGTATATGTGTTAAAAAAATAAAAATAATAAAAAAAGACTTAAAATCATCTCTTAAATAAAGAGGAGATTTAAAAAATTTTTACAATAGAACGTCGTTTCTCCGAAGCAATTGGGACCGGACAGCGTTCGGATACGCGATTGCTCGGATAACCGAAAACCGAATGCGATCTATGCAGTACTATATGATACTGGACACGATATGAATATTGAAAATCATCACATGCGGGAAACGTGCTTGAAGAAAAAATCAAAATGTCGCAATTTTACCTTGATTGTGGAAAATAGTCACTTATTTTTCGTTGTACCATTGTACACCTTTGTTTTTTCTCTGCAAGATCTCTGATTCTCTTCAGCAGCAATGGTTGAGTAGGACAGCACTCTGATTGTTGTTCGTACCACTCCATGGCTGTCTCTAACGCATAAAAGGGGGCAGAATTTGATGAACCCTTGCTATTTTCATTGCTGTTGTCCTCGTCTTCATCCGTTTCATCGTCGACAGGGTCGGATTCTTCTTGCACGAAAGTCCCAATCTCGTCATTATTTAGCATTTGAAATCCAGTCTTCTGCATCGCATGCCATTGAGGTTTCTACACGAACAAAACTCAACGAAACAGCACGTATACGCCCCCTCACTTGGAAACAAACTGATTTAATATTCCGCGCAGATGTTTACAAAATCACACAACTGAAATTTCCCAAATATCCCTCACCTTGGGTTTTCCCGTCACTTTTGGCCTCACAGGAAACAAATGTTGAGCATTGCACTGTTCGAAAACGGATTTGGACTTTGTTTCGGATATTTGACGCTCCGGTTAATAAACGTTCGGATAAACGATGTCCTACTGTATTTTTGTTTTATCAAATCGTGCGATGTATCAATCGAAATATATGTACCATATTTCTTCAAACTAAGCTACCCCCCCCCCCCTTTTTTAATGCTGTAGAAAATTGGCGTAGAATCGAAGGTGGAAAAATTCGTTGGATAAGAGAAATTGAACGTGATACTGACTGTAAGAGAAAAGTTATACAGGTTCATGAATAATTTATAAAAGTTTTACTAGAAAACATAAATTAATTATTCACTTCTTATTAGTTCTCCTTTTAATTATTTTAAATTTCGTAAATATTAGATATCGACAAACCTTTTTACTCTATTTTTTTACGAAAACATGTTGAGAATTTAGGGTGTGACTTAGAATCGATAGCGGCTTAGATTCGAATAAATACGACATACCATCAGAATAAAGGGCCCGTTGAGAACATTGATTGCTTCTAAATGAGATAAAAGTAGAACCAAACTGAAAGTTATTTCCAATAAATAATATTACCATCATTCGAAATATTATCTTAAGACATAAATGTTTATATATTTTGATAAGTTCATTTGTCACTCGAGGAGGAGGCCCATGGCTATTTTGAAATATTTCTCGTCACGTAATTTCGTCTTAACACGCATGCGGTGCACGTGATAGGAATACGTACAAAGGGCACGAGCGATAGAATCGCCAAAAAAGTAACAAGAATATAGGAAGTAAGAGTTCACATTTTTACACGTCGATCTACAAAAAAAAAAAAAAAAAAAAAACTACAGATTCGGTTCATTCACGCGATTTGTAAAAGGGAGGCTTTTGCACATGTGTTTGTATGTTGATAAATAGCGAAGATTAAATCGTTAATATTGCTAATATTGATACAAGGAAAACAAAAATTGTGTAATATATATATATATATAATATATATATATATAATACAATATTTAATATAATATATATATAACTATGCAAATAATTACTAATTGAATTAAGACAATGTAATAAGTATATCACAGAACTCTTTCTTCGGTCTTTTTACAAATAACTATAAAAACAGTGCACTGACGGATAGATTGCAGTTTCTAATAGTTAATAACTTAATATACACAATAGAAACAGACCACTTGTTGCAATAAAAATATTTTGAAACATCTCAGAAAAATATTAAATAAGACTTGATAAAATACTACACTCATTTCTCATGTCTTGAAAAAGACCTCAATTATGATTCTGATCAGGGGATAATAGCCTTTATTCGTCCACATCCCACAAAACATATAACTGTTACTGTAACTGTAAGGCCTCAAACACAGAGCATGAGATGAGAAAAAATGTTACATTATTCAAATGAGAAAGGTCATTTTTACTTTAACACAGTGTTTCTCAAACTTTTAAATCTTGCGACCCAATTTTCAGTCATAATTATCATTGCACCCCCTCTCCCATGCAACAACTCTGAATTGAATGTAATAATAATGTACTTCGATGCTAAAGCAACAATGCAATTTTAATTATAAACTCTGCAAAATTTTCAATGTATTATATTTTGTATATAATTTTGTATATGACAAGCCCATGGAAGTCACTAGTAATTACTAATTTTGTTTTTAATTTAGCATTGATAAATTATCAAATACTTTTTGTCACACTAATACATTTATAAGTATCTTACATCAGTGTAAATATTTTTTAAATTTTTATTGTGTCAGTATTTTATTTTGCTTCCTTTCAGTAAATTAATAATTATTTTAAATCTTTTTTTTTCGACTTTTCAATATACTCGCTCCCCTTCGTAGGGTTATTACGACTCCCTGGGGGAACGCCTAGTTTGAGAAACATTGCTTTAACACATATACTTATTTAGCCTTTTACGTTCTTAGAGAATTATATAAATATTCCAAAAATACTCTATTATAACTCTCTTTCTTCTGGTGCGGCTTTAGTATACTTCTTCTTCTGGTGCGCTTTAGTATACCTGACTGAGTATAGTGTGACTTTAATATAACTCTCCTTTTTTTTTTTGGTGCGACTTTAATATAACTCCTTCTTCAGGTGCGGCTTTAGTATACCTCCTTCAGGTATGACTTTAATACAACTCTCCTTTTTTGTGCAGGTTTAGTATAACTCTCTTTTTTTTCTAGTGTGGCTTTATATAACTCTCCTTTTTGGTGCAGCTTTAGTATAACTCTTTTTTTTCTGGTTGGCTTTAGTATACTCTCCTTCTGGTGTAACTTTAATATAACTCTCTCTTTTTAGTGCAGCTTTAGTATAACTCTCTCTTTTTTTCTTTTTTTCTCCTCTTCTGGTGCGTTTTTAGAGTATACCTCTCCTTCTGATGTGATTTTAATATAACTCTCCTTTTGGTGCAGCTTTAGTATGACTCTCCTTTTTTTTGGTGTGACTTTAATATAACTCTCCTTCTTCTGGTGCGGCTTTAGAGTACACCTCTCCTTCTGGTGCGGCTTTAATATAACTCTCTTTCTTCTGGTGCGGCTTTAGTATACTTCTTCTTCTGGTGGGCTTTAGTATACTTCTCCTCCTTCTGGTGCGTTTTTAGAGTATACCTCTCCTTCTGGTGTGATTTTAATATAACTCTCCTTTTTTTGGTGCGGCTTTAATATAACTCTCCTTCTTCTGGTGCGGCTTTAGTATACTTCTCCTTCTTCTGGTCCGGCTTTAGTACAACTCTCCTTCTTCTGGGGCGGCTTTAGTATAACTCTCAACCGTTGATTTATATATTTTTAAATAATTTTTATACACTGTCAATCGCCCCTCGATAAACCGGCAATCCGGATAACACGGTCATACTTTTGGACTGAAAAGTGGTTCCAGAATGATACCGAGCAAGGCATTATGTCCGATGCAGAAATGTTTGTGTGTGTGTGTGCTGCTGTAGCAGTTAATAAAATAAAATGAAGAAGACGTTTAAGTTAAGACATCGTACAAACTTCTAAGATACCACATAATAAGGATTAAAGAATGTCGAAACAGCTCTTCTGTATTTTGAGCAAGATTCGTCCGTAATGGGGCGCACTGTTCCTTCCATCGTCTTCGTGATGAAGCAGCAAAAGGCAGAGCGCAGTACGGAACACAACAGGATATTGCGCATTTCTTTAAAATAAAGTAGCCAGTTTTTGCAAAGACGACTATTTAATTTTCATTATTGACATTATGCCTTCTAGCATTAGAAAAAGTGGTAAGAAATTCCAGTATCAATGCCAGAGGAAATATCTTTAATAAATCGATACAATTGTTGGCTTTTGCTAATGACATTAATATCATCGGTCGAACACTCACCGCACTAAGAAAGGCCTTATCTTTAGAGGAAAAGGCCCTCCGGATGGGACTGAAAATCAATGAGAATAAGACCAAGTACATACCTTGCACTAAAACATGTTTTAACAATTCTCACTTTAAAATTGAAGAGTACAATTTTGAAGTTGTTGGCAGAGTTTCCTTAATTTAGGTTTGGAAATTAACAATAAAAACGATTGCACTACTGAAATCCAAAGGGAATTACTATGGTTAATAGATGTCTTAATGGAATACGAAAATATATGAAATCAAATTTAACCAAAAGAAAAAGGTTCTATTGTATAAAAGTCTTTTAAGATCAATATTAACTTATGCATGTGAAACTTGTTCATTCGAACAGATGAGAACATGATCAGTATCTACAAAACGAAGATTTTAAGATTTATTTTTTAAGGAATTCAGGAAAATGAAACGTGGCGAAGAAGATCAAATTTAGAGCTCTATCAATCATATAAAGATTATGACATTGTTAACTTCATCAAAATAGAACGTATTAAATGGGCAGGTCACCTTGTCAGAATGAACGATGACCGCACCATTAAAAAAAGTCCTCAATGCGCAACCAATTGGCACAAGAAGAAAAGGCAGGCTAAATCTTGGATAGATCGATGGCTTAGAAAAAGATCTCCTAGTTTTGAGAACTAAGAATTGGAGAACACTAGCAGGAAGAAGACTGGCCTGGAAAAGGCTTCTTGAGAAGGCCAAGGCCTACCCTGGGCTGTCGAACCACTGAGGAAGGAAGGAAGACATTATGCCTTCAAAAAGTATTTTTCTGAGGTGTGTCTTATAAGATAAATTAAAGTAACAATGTATTCATTAATTTTCATTTGCATGTAGTAAATGCTCCAAACCTTCAAGAAGTCTTCGATGAAAGGTGTCATTGAACGAATCCTGTTTATTGGTATTTTTTAAATACACTCGTGACAAATCAAACAATTACTGCCATGCTTGTTTTTCACAAGAAAATCGTCTTGAAATAATCTATTTTCTTCGAATATTTTTCTCTTGCAAGATATGAAACATAGTTACAAATTAGTGCCACTCATAAAATAGTCGCTACTCCACTGATGTATAATTATCACAAAAAGAAAAATAATTAATTCGCACCCATACGACAGCGATAGCAAAAAGCAAAACTGATATATTTGATTTTTTAACGAAGGATTTCCCACCAAATTTTCATAAATAAATGAATTTCTCAGAACAATGGACCATGACCGGGCCACTTAAAAAAGCCCGGTGAGCCGCAGGTTGAGTATAGCTGGGTTAAGTCAGATGGAGGCTGCATACGAATTTGCGAACACTGTATTTTCAATTAGGCAATGTTTCAAATAACAAATAAAAGTGTGAAATATATATATTCTGTCTACCAATAAGTAATTAGATACCTGTAATTAAAGAGATAAATTAAACTTATTCAGATTCAAAAATTTGCAGTCTCCATTTTAGGTAGAAACTGATTAAACCCCACTTTTATATAAGTTAAAAAGCCGTGTCTTCAGTCAGAATTATTTATAATACTGAAGCATCAAACTTTTTAGGTTTCTAAAATCTTTATGATTCTTTTATCTCTGGTATTAGATCTTTGTGTTATGATTATATAGTTCGTTGTATATCGTATTACAATCATATGTGGGATTCAATGAATTTAAAATTCAATTACGGGAAAAAGTCATGAGTAAATCTCACAAAAAAGGTTTTAAATACTTATGTGTGTGTGTGTATTAGGTCTATCGGAAAGTTCTGTTTGTTTTTAGAATAAAACAAAAGAATAAATTTCTCATACCTTGAATAAACTTTATTGAATAATATAATTGCTATCATTATTTATGATTTCTTGCCAGAGTAATGACAATTTGTATACCCCATTTTTAAAAAATGTCATCTCTAGAGGACAAAAACTGAACAAGTGCTTGTCTGATATCTTCTTCGTTCTTGAATTTTTTGCCGGGCAAAAAATTTTGTAGGGACAGAAACAAGTGAAAATTGGAAGGTGCTAGGTCCGGGAAGTATGGTGGGTGTGACAGAATTTTCCAGCATAAGTCTGCGACTTTCTGACGAGTTCCTAAAGCAGCATGTGGCCTGGAATTGTCATGGAGTAGAATGATGTCCTTCCTATTGAACATTGCCGGCCTCTTTTGTTGCTATTTTTAATTTATCCAGTTGCTGACAGTACCTCTCCAAACTTAGCCTTAATTTGATATCAACAGCTCAACATGTATGGTCTTCGAAAATGTTCCCCCATATACACAACATTTTCTTGTTCAGACTCAACTTCGGCTTAAAGGTTGAGGGGGCAGTTTTCCGGGTTTACAGTATGCCCTTTCCCTTATGATGTTTTCATACGTAATCCATTTTTTATCCCCAGTTATGATCCTGTCCAAGAAGGGTTAGATCTTGTCGCGTGCAAACAGAGGTTCATGATGATTCGATGATTCAAATTTTTCTCACTTAACTTATGTGGCACCCATCTCGAATACTTCTACACAAACCCTAGTTTCCGAATATAATCCGAAATGGTTTGTTGAGCTGAATCAAGCCTACCCGCAATTTCCAATGTTGTAAAAAAAAGATTTTGTTTCTAACACGATCTTGGCAGTATCGCCCGGAGCGTGGCTTACCAGAAAGGTCGAAATCACCTACTTGAAATTTTTCGTACCATCTTCTGCATGTTCTATTAGAAACTGTACCTTTACCAAACACTTTCAATAAATTTCTTCATGCTTCTGTAGCATTTCTTCCTTATTGGAATTACAGTAGCGTAAATGAACTTTATCCAAAGCCATGGGTAAGCTTTTCACATTTCACTTAATACTAACATGAGTCATCTGTGTTTTAATTCATTTGCTAGGTCAGTATGTATACATTCAATGATAAAAAGTTAGAGGGCTAAATATGAGTCAAATGAATATCCGCATACTTGTTAAAACTGATTGTAACCGGAACGGACAGAACTTTTTTCGGTAGATCTAGCATATATATGCATACAAAGTATTCAGAGAAATAGAAACATCAGGAGACAATTAACGACGCTGCATTAATAGAAACATAATTATCGAAAAGTAAGAAATGTTGAAATAAAAGAGTTTAATGTAAAAAAAAACACAGGAAGAGTTGCAAATGAGGTTATATAAAAGTAACTGATGGGTTTGGAGAGAAAGTAGGAAATCTTGGATGCAAATTTACTTGTCCTTCCTGAACACCTGTTTCCAACTGGTTGCTTCTTTGTAAACATTCCAACGGTGTATTTTTATTAAAATGCCCTAACCACTTCCATGTTAATTTCCATTTCGTAAGTAAAATATGTCGCCAGTGTTAAGAGGATTTTAAAAATATTTCTTAAGTTTAAGAATTCTTTTAGCTAATTTTCCAAAAAGAATTTTTATATTTTGAATAAATGCAATGTAATTGCGAATTTTACCTTTTGAAAATGCTTTTATCCTGTTTTATTCCTTTTACTTCGACAAGTAAGCTCCTATTAATTTCGCGATGTTGCTTATGTAAATGCTCAAAGAGTTCAAATGAATTGCATTTTCTAAGTAAAGGGACAATTTTACTTTAAATTTACAGGTGACAATCTGAAATCATTTAGATAATGCAAATAATTGCTCTACTTCTCAATTTGGTTTGTGTGAGTTTTACTTCCAGAATTTGAATTCTGAAACTGAAATTAAACATAGAACATTTTAAGAATTGCAATTTCGCGTATTTGGGAGTAAATAGTATGATTCATTCCTATTGCACATTTTACTGAGGTGTTTTAAAGATCCCCGAAGAAAACTGACAAACAAAAAATAGCTATTCGAAAATCATGAAAGGTTGCTTAGTAAAATATAATCTATTTTAAATATTAGCTGATAGTAAAAAGAAAACCCCAGTTTGGAGATACCAAATCAATTAGAAAAACTAAAATTTATATAAATCAGAAATGTATGTGTTTTTAACACTCTTTTTGTTATTTTGTTGTGATGTGCAATTAAAAATGTAGGAAACTTTAAATAATATTTAAGGTATAATTATTTCAAATAAACAGAAAACAGTTGTAATTACCAGTATTCTTTGTACTAGGTCGTAAATAAATTGTTTGTTTGACGCATGTAACTGTCATGATACTTTTAAAGTTCACAGTAGACCCACACACACATATTAAATATATGTGTGTGTTTGAACTTTGAAAATACTTTTTAAAAAATAATTAATAAATATGTAATTTTAAAAATAAATTAAAAATTATTTTTTTAGGATTGTACAGGAAGAAACAAAAATTTTTCTCATACGCGACAGCACATATTTCTCCAAATTTACAAAAGTGTTTTGTTGAACGAACAGCATGGAAATGTACTGACTAAATTAAAATTTTCTTTCTTTTTTTTAAAAAAAAGAAATAATTTTAAATACTTTGATTATTGATGCCTTCAATTATTTTTTCAATCTCTGCTCACTTATGTAAGAAAATGTATCTTACCAGTTTAGAAAAAAATTTCAAAATTTTCAACTTAATGCTTATTGAAAATACAAAAATTAAAATTTTGTTTTTCCAAATTGTATTAGCGTTTTCTATATTCTATACTAAGTATCAGAGTTCTGATGTTCTATTAATAAATAAAGAATAACAGATTTAAAAAATGGAAAAAAAATCGAAAAGTTATGCACCAATTTGTGACGAAAATGTTATTTTTATTTTATGAAAATACTTCATACCTGTGTTGAATGTATGATTAATAAAATATTTTCTATCGTTAGGAGCTTCAAGTGTTTGTTCGTCACTCCTCTGACGTCAATGATGGCTGAGTAACCGGCAACTTGCGTCGCTTCATCTTCAATGGAATGAATCATACAGTGCGTGATGACCCACATGAGAAGATCGCGGTCCACCTTTTCTGGATCCCACGTTCCTATTAAAGAAATGTTAGATAATTTCTGAGTTTTCTCCAAAAAAAGTTAGTTTAATAATGATTAATACATCACATTGTTTACAATTCTAAATCTATTGAATCTATCACAGAAATAAGTTAATAAATAATATAATGTATATATATAGTAAGACAAAATCTCTCTCTTTTGGAGAAAAGCGAATTACGCTGTAGTGGCATCTTCATAAGCCAGTTACAGACTCCGGACAAAGGTGATCACTTTTGTCTAGTGGTTATGTTACGTGACTACGAATTCGAGCTTCGTGGGTTCTGTTCACCACCCACTGGTGACCTTGACTGAACTAAGAAAAAACCCAACCTTCTGATTTGTCGTGGTGCCCTCTACCAATAAGAAGAGGAATCAAAGTCATCAGACCCACTAGAGGCATCAAACAAAGTCAAGTGACTCTTTTGACGCAGTAACCAAAAAGTCATCAGACTCATTTGACGCAACAGCACCAATTCATAGTATTGTCATAACAAATATATCGTTTGTTCGCCTATCCACCGGCTCACTGGTGGGGAATATTGTAGCGGGGTATCTTCATAAGCCAGTAACCGCCTCGCTACAGAGGTGATCCTTTTTTGTCTAGTGGTTATGGTACGCGGCTGCGGACTCAAGCGTCACGGGTTCCGTCCTCAGATAGGCGCCACCACAACTCATTCATTCACTTATTCATCATTACTTCGAAAATTTAAGACCTATGGACTTGAAATTTGTAGTAAGTATGTTTCTATAGTGGTATTGAGTAGAGATCTACTGTTTACAAGAACTAAGAACAAAAGCTTTACTTAAGTCGATTCCCATGGAGGGTTAGGGAAGCTCACAGATATAAAAAATTCACACACGCATTTGAACTATTAGACCTACAAACACTTGAAATTTATCAAGCATTTTTTTCATGTTTGTTAAAGATTTGCTGAGAATGGATTTTGTGGAAATCGACTTCCAAGGAGGATTGGGAGGAGTTAAGAGGGTGTTACAGATTAGTTTTTTAACAATTAACCTCCCCCTCCCATATTTGAAACGTGGTAAGCATGTTTCTTTTGTTGAATACTAATCTATTGAAAATGGGTTTTGAAGAAGTAGACTCCCAAGGGGGTATTGAGAGGGGAGTTAAGGAGGTGTTATAAATAAAAAGATTCTGCTTTTAAACTATTAGGCCACTACAGACGTAATGTTTCGTAAGCAAATTTCTTCTGTTGAGTTGAGATCCTTTAGTTTTCCAATGATTTTCTATGAATTACAGCAAGAAGTTTTTCATTTGTAACATTGAAAGTGACTTCAGTTTAAAATAGCTGAGAACTTAAATTAGTTTTGTTTATTGGGAAATTTGTACATACTTCACAGTTTATATAATTAAGGCTTAAGACTCAGAAAGGTAGTTTTGAAATAACATATTTATATATATAGTATTCTTACTGACCTCCAACATCTCTACACATGAGAGCATTTTCTTTTTTTAAAGTCTTTATAAACAAATAAAAAATGCACTAAAAATATCTGAATGTATTTTAACAGGCACTTATTTCAAAAATCAAATTATATGCCAAAAAATTTTTAAAAAACTTTTGAAAAAATGTGCCAAGTCTTTTTGAAGATTTAGTTTTTTAAAAAGAGCTAATTATTCAATTCTCTCTTTTTTTTAAAGTAAAATTAAATAGTTTAAAAAGATTAAAATTTCGTATTATATAGCATAGATGTGACTTCCAAAATATGTATGTTAATACGCCTAAGCGTTGGGAATTTTAATTCAATAGCCTTTTTTCTTTAAATACACACCCTATATTCTCTCTTTGATACTCAGTATGAGTCGCCCCTACCCTCTTGACCCCGTAACAAATAGATAATGTGTCTGGTTGGAAAAGAAATTTGTGTCTTCCGGTTCTTCAATCGCAAGTAGGTAAATTATCTTTCACCTTTTCTTTTGCCAGCTGATTCCGATTGAAATAGAGACACTGAAAGAAGCCGGCTTTGAGAACTACTTTCTGAAGGTGTTTTTCCAATGATGACGAACTGACACAGAGTTAAGCCGGTTTTCGTGACAGAAAGGGAATATTTTATTTGTAATTTATTCGTGCTAAGAAAATTGAAACACGTGAATACTGAAAAGTCATTTGAAAGTTGATTTTTTTTCTCGATTCTGTGAAAGAGTGGAATTTGAAAGATTTTAATCAAAGTAATTCAAGTTTTAGCAATACGTAACAATTTTAGATAAAGTGAAAAATATAAAAAGTAACGCGAGTTTTCATTTTAGTTCAATATCTTTAATTGATTCAATACATATGATGAAAAAGCTTTATTTCTTTTAAATTTGAATAGTACGTTTGATTTAAAAAATAAATTTTTGGATTCCCTCCCTTTTTTAGATTTTTTTAAAATTATCCACGGTTGATTCGATTAAAACTTCGTAATTTATAAAAATAATCCCACGAAACTTTTTTTCCCATGTATTAAACATTATTATCCATTCTTTGACAGAGAATTCGAAAATTTACTTAAAAATTGCGGATTTGAGATTTTTGTGTGTATTTTTTTACTAACGGTCTTTTGTTTTTTGAGGAATTATTTATGCACAGTTTTTTCCTAAAATTTTGTGTTTAAAAGTTACAGCTGTTTGTTACCGATGTGTGGAAATTGGAAGCTTTAACGTAAAAAATAAGCCATTAAAAGGATTAATTCATACATCCGCAATTAATGTATTCTGTTTTCTTTGAGACGCCTCTTCCCCACACCTTTCAGTCTAAGCGGAGGGGAAAGAATGAAAGTCGTCTGTTGGAAGAGAAAAGTGGAAGAGAAGTCGAAAAGAGGAGCCTCGATAACTCAGAAATCCCCAGGAAAATGTTTAAGTCAAGAGAGGAAGGGGAAATTTCTTAGGGAAAAAGGAAGGAAAACGTTTTACTCTTGAAAAAGCCTGTGCAACGCCAGGCTATGTAGCTAGTTATAGAATAATACTTGAAAGTTTTTATTCTCTATTCAGACAGTCGTAAAATTGTCTTTATTTAATTTTTTTAAGTAATAGATAATTATATTTAAATTTGGTTCTAAACAAATATATTTATAAAAAATAAGTTCATATTAAAATGTATCAAAAGAAGCGAAGGTAGAAAAAAATGTGATTAATTTTTAAAATTATACTTTTTTAGTTTTATTATAATAAAAAATAGATTTTTTTTCTTTAAGCTTTGAATAGGATATTATATAATTGCTGATTAAAATAAAGAAAGATACAATAATTTCTGGATGATTTATCTAACACTTCTATCACGTAGCATTTTCTAAAAAAAAGATTAATTCCATATAAGTTTTAGCACCTGTAGTATGACCTTTAGTAGGATATTATTTGGTAGAAATTTTTCAGCAAATTTAAATGCAATTCATTAAAGATCTTTATCTTTTTAAGTAAAAAGTGTAAAAATATTCAAAAAATAACAACAATAAAATAGTTTATACATTAAAATAGAAAATATAAACGAATACTTTTACCACACATTTTCTCAAGTTAAAATCTTTAAAATTAATTACATCAAGAAAGATCTTTTGATTCTTAAATTTTTGATCAAAAAGCCTTTTTTATTATTATGTGTATTAAAATTTTAATAGTTTCATCAAATTAATTAAATTCGCAGGAAATTTTGTAACTTTTTAATAGTTTGGATTTTATTCTTCCTTTCATTGAGGTAATTCTAAATAATTACGATTTTTTAACCGAAACAAAGTGAAATAATGTAAACTATAAAAGAAAAAACGGTAAAAGTGTTCCTACAATCTGAAAAAAAGTTTTATTTGAAAACAAAAACTTCAAAAAAAGAAATTTTAGCAAATCTTTCAATTATTTTGAAATTTGAATCTAAATCTTTATAACTGTTTCTATGTAGGCTTAAATATAAAATTATCTTTTCGAAATCAAAATATTTTTGCTAGTAATATTTTTTTTAAAACTGAAATATTTCCAAAATATATATACATATAGTCTAACTTATTTTTATAATTACCAGTAAACTTAAATATATTTTCAAGTATAGTTATTATTTTTAAATTAATTTATTTGCAAAACTCCTCATGCACCACATTGCATAACATGAGGCTTACAGACGTAAGTGGCTATAACATTATAAAATAATAAAAATAAAAAAAAAACAATTATGAAATAAAACATAAAAGAGACAATAAAAATAAAAGAAACGGAGGAAATACACAAATATAAAGAAAGGAAGGTATTTATAAAATTTTAAAAATCTATACAGTAAACAAATTTTCTCAAGACATTAAGGCTTTCAGAACAATTGACCAACAAAGACAAAAAAGGTGGCCAGGAAATACCTAAGCGTTTCAACTCCTTTTTAAAATTTTCTCTTTTACAAAAATATAGATTACAATACAAGATATGTTCCGTGGTTTCAGCGTTCAGACCGCAAAAACAAATATCTTTATCAAATTAAGTTAAACCTAGATAAATAGCTCTTAAAATTTCCATGTCCTGTTAGAATCTGCGATAACTTAAAATCAGTAACAAATTTCTTGCATTTTAGCCGTTGATAAATGGTCGGAAAAAACCTTTTTAGTCCACAAAGCTTTAAGTGAGGCCAAGAAATTGGAGTTCCAGGCGGAAACAGTTCTTTCCCAGGCTAAATGCTTCCAGTGGGATGATGGTACAGACATCGAAAGGCTCATATCTTGGCAAGTTGCCTCGTTAGCCAACTGGTCCGCTCTATCATTGCCGAGATTTCCTCTATGGCCCCGAACAGAAGAAAAATGGACATCACAATCTTCAAGGTTGTACAGAGTATAGTTATTTCAACTGTACTTTTGTTAATAAATGTGAACGAAATGTTTAAAACTACATTAATGGTACGGTTAAACTAAAATGCATTATCCGTGCAGTAAAATAGTACATGATATAAATCCCCTGATAAAAATTATTTTTATTCAAATTTTGTCTTGAACAACATCTTTAGTGAATATCTCTTAATTTCTGTGGCCTGTGTAACCTAGTGATTGCGGTCATGAACTCGCAGCTGACATGTCATGATTTGGAGCCCTGAGGTCACTGAAGACCCACTATGTAAAAAGACTGATATACATTAAATCTGACGAGGCTAAAAGTCCTCCCGTTGGTGTGCTATGGAAGTTCTAAGATGTGATTTTCAGCTCAGATGTCATCTTCGTCACTTGACTGAGGTTCAAAACTACGAAGACCGCCAACAATAACCCCCGTGTTACCTTATAATTCGGCATTACTAAACACTCATTCCCTTACTTCTATTTTTAAGATATTTGTTTTCAAATGGGCTGAATTTTAGCACTCAAACCTTAGCAGACGCGTTAAGTTCCACAAGTGTGAGAGCCATTTAAATAGTGACACCCTCTAGCGGATGTTTCTCGTTACCATTTTGACGCTTGAATTAACTCAAAGGATCTTTTACATACCACATTATCATGTGACATGCTAGCCTGCGGCTTTCGCATCCAGAAAATCTATCGACTCCAGCCGGGATCGAACCCACAACTTTAGGCTTATGAGGCGAGCACGCTACTTCTAAGCAACCAAGCCGACTGCTATTTTAAGATAAAAAATTTCACACACACACACACAGTGACTTACCTAATTTAATTACTAGTATAACACTTCCGTTTTTAGCTCTATATGGCAAAAACCCAATCCAGTTTTGTCGAAACACGTCGTGAACAATTGAGTTATCTTCGGCGTCGTAGAAACGCTTCTTCATCCGCAATTTGTATGTGTTTTTCATACTTTTAAACGCCCGGTCCACATCGTACTTCTTTCCTCGCAGGTAAGCCAGTAGACAAAGGTCATCCGTTCGGACATAAAAATTCTTTTCAGCTGTTAAATAAAAAAAAATATTTAAGTAAAACGGAAGTTAATAATTTTTAAAAAAGTAAATAATCTTTGGAAAAACTATAGTTATCTTCTTTATCTATAGTATATTCAACTTACACAGTTATGAATAAAATAATTTAATAATTTTAACATAATCAAATAATTTTAATTATGCTTTTTTTTGTGATATTTATGAACTTTTTGCTAAACTGTATGTACAGTTAAATATTAAACATATTATAAGATTCATAGTATGTGCAATACTAGATATTCATAGGAATTAATATAATAATTAATAAATAAACATGAAATAATATTAATAATGACATAAATACAATAAAAACTTTAAGAGTCTTATAATACCTATGTTTGAAATTTTCGTTAAAAATGTTTGAATAAAGTAATTTATGTTGTCTTAAATTTGATATTTACTTAATTTTTTTTAAAAAAATTGTAGTTTAAAAAATTAAAAAAACACGCTTTTATGGTTAATCGAACTAAAAAATAAAGAAATAATTCTTAATGTAAGAATAAAATGATGAACGAGAAAATTAATGTCACTCTGGTAAAAGCGTGGGGTACTTTGTACTACATTTTTACGCCAACTCAGAATTTTGGAGTAGAACTAGTAAGAAATTATAACAATTGATATAGAGCAATCGACGCTTTTTAGTCCTTTGTCTTAGTTATATATAACCAAAATATTATTATCGAAGCCTTTTCAAAAAGGAAAATGTTTTGAAAACAAAATATGTCCAACTTTCTTAATTCGCAAACAAGAAACATATAAAATAAACTTAAGTTGCAAATCACGTTTCCTTCTTTAGGAGAAGATTGTGAATTTTGCTGGCCCAAAGAATACCCAGAGGCTTGTTAATAGAAGATCCGTCACATATGTATTACTAGATATTCATAGGAATTAATATAATAATTAATAAATAAATATAAAATAATAATAATAATGATATAAATACAATCAAGACTTTAAGAGACTTACAATACCTACGTTTGAAAATTTCATTAAAAAAAAAGTTTTACATTGTCTTAAATTTTCCCAATCATTGCGTTTGATTGATATTTACTTTATTTTTTTAAAAAAATTATATTTTAAAAAAATTAAAAAACACGCTTTTATGGGTAATCGAACTAAAAAGTAAAAAAAAATAATTCTTAACATAAGAATAAAATGATTAACGAGAAAATTAATGTCACTGGAGTAAGCGAATGGGGTGCTTTGTACTACATTTTTACACTAACTCAGAATGTTGGTGTAGAAATTATAACAATTGATATAGAGTACCCCACGCTTTTTAATCTTTTGTCTTTGTTATATATAACCAAAATATTATTATCGAAGCTTTTTTCAAAAAGGAAAATGTTTTGAAAATATGTCATTCATTCTTCATTTTATGTGAAAAAACAGTTTTAAATACTTTTTTTTACTATAACAATATTCTTAAAACAATTTTATATACATATTCTAATTCAGGTGACACTAAATTTTTAAAAAAAATATTCATTTTAACGCTTTTTAAAATGATGGTTCCAAAAATAGTCAGATACCTTAACCATTTTACGAAAATTTTGAAAAAGTTGAATAGATACAATACAACGGAATATCATGAAGTTAATTTTCGGATGAAGAAATGTTTTTCAAGTATTTCGTGGAAATGAATATAAAAATAAAATCCTGAATGCAAAATAGTAAAGAACATCACCCCTTTTCTCATTTGAATTATATTTCGAAGAAGTTTAACAAGTGTCAAAATCATGTACTAAATCTTACGTCTTTAAGTTGTACATTATTTGACTCACAAAAAATTACAGAAATTATTACTAACTTAAAACCTTCATCATTATTCAGAAATCTAATGAAACATCAGCTGTCATAATGATTGACAGACAGCAGTACTTCAGATAAATAGTTCTAATGATTAATCTGTGGAATCAGGTAATGAAAAAAACTCGATTATTCTACAAGTAAAAATGAGGACATTTTACTATTCAGCTATAAGTAAAAAAATATTTTCCTTTAGATAATTTCATTTATCTTACCTGATTCAATCCATCATTTTTTTTATTGAACTAACTGACAAGTCATGAAGGAGAAAAGTTTTTAAATAACTGTCTGAATATATTTACAAATAAAGATGGCGAAAATGTACCATACTGACAATCTATAAAGGTTTGCTACTGTGTTAAATTTATCCTTATCAGTGAAAAATCATTTTACATATCTGAGTAACTTTCTTGTGAAAGGAATAATTGTTTGATTTTCTCAAGAAAAATATTTATTTTTCAACAGAAATATCAGATTCGGAATGATGGGTAACAAATTTAGAATACGAACAGCAAGTATGCGCTTATTAATTTAAAGCATATTTGCCTCTTTTTTTTATTATTGAATGTGTGTTGAATTGTGTTAGGTATTGAATGTTGTTACCAGTGCTTCTCAAACTTTCAGTATTTGTGACCCAATATTTTCACCACCCTCCCCATACAATAACAATGTATTGAATTCAATAATACTATAATAATATACTTTGACCCTAAAACTACAAAACAACTTTAGCCTCTTAAATGCCACCTACGTATATAAACGCCTCGCTCTCCCAAAGTGTTATTTTCCCCAGACGCATAAGCACGTTTTTACGAAGTGCGATCTTTTCTGGGAAGTTCTATCCATAGAATTATTCCGGGGGCTTTGGAATTCAATAAAAGGACCTAACAGTTTTTGCGAAGGATATACTTATATCAGAAGATTGGCTTTTATTTATTCCTTTTCTCCCCCTCCCCCAATACATCCCATAAGCAAGCCTAGGTGGAAAACTGTGGCACTGGGGAACGAATCACGTAACTTTTAATCGGCAGCCAAGGGATTAATTATAAACCGTACAAATTATCATAATCAGTGCTAATTTTTGTATATAATTTTATATATGACAAGACCATGGGGTCACTGGTAATTATTAAAAGTGTTCTTAACTTATTATTGTTAAATTAATTATAAAATACATTGTGTACAGTACTAATACATTTATAAGTGTAAATGTGCATTTTATTTTTTATTATGTTGGAATATATTTGGTTTGATTACTTTAAGTATATTCACAATTTTTTAAAATAATCTTTTGTTTTCGACTTTTCAATATGCACGCACCCCCTTCGTAGAGTTATCACGCCTCCTAGGAGGCAGCCCTCCCCCCCCCCCCCAGTTTGAGAAACGCTGATATATACCAATCTTTCAAATGAACTAAAACGACAACGATTCATATTAGTATTGAATGAGACATGATCGTGTATGCATGGCTACTGATAAAGTTGATTTACGTCATTGTATTTTGCTATTGAAGAGTACAGAAATGTACTGGAAGTGTTTGGTGAACGTACAATTTCCTTTGGAAAACAGTTCAGAAAATTTCAAGTATGGAATTTCGATCTTTCTAATATTCTGCTCTCGCCTGGAGTAAAATCATTTTTTTTTGACAAGATCGAAGTCGTGGAAAAGCTTGATTCAGCTCAATAACCATTTCGGAACATATTCGGAAACTAGGATTGTTGTGGAAATATTCTAAATGGATGCCACATAAGTAAAGTGAGAAGAATTTAAAAGGTTGTAACGGGTCTATATCCCTGAACCTTCAACTAATCCTCTTGGGGTAAATTTGTTTCATTTTAACTGTACGTTCTATTGAAAAATTTCACTCGAAGAGGAAGACTTAATTTATGCAAATGAGTTTTTATATTTAAGCGTGAACATTTAGGTACTTTATGAGAGTCGAAAGCTAGTCGCTGGATGTTCAATTATTGATAATTGGAGAATAATTTATAATGTTGTGCGCTTAGGAATTACGACCTTAAGTCGTACATGTAAGAGATTTACCGCCAGAGTGCTCTAAGAGTAAGTGGAGTAGATTATACTCATTTGTAAAGTATCCTTAAGCCTTGTGATTGCTCTTCTACTTAGTTACATAGAGTCTTTTCTGCCTTTAGTTTAAGTAAAAAAGGATAACAAATCTGAATTTGAAACTGGTTATGGCTGATCTTTACTCGAACCCCCAAACACCAACAACCTCTACAAGGTTGTTACAAGGCCACGCGTGTCACCATACGTATATCTCTGTTTGCTCAGAACAAAATTAAATCCTTCTTGGACCGGATAATAATTGGGAAAGAAAACTGCATTACGAATAAAAACATCACAAAGATAGGGGTTTATTGTGAGCCTGAAAAACCTAACCCCTCCACTTTTAAATCAAAGTTGAATTTGAGTAAGAGAAAGTTTTGTGTGTGGTGGGACATTTGATGACCAATACATTTTGAGCAGTTGAAACCGAATGGAAAGTTAAATTTGAAGAGGTACTGTCAGCAATTAAATAATTTAAAAGCAGCACTCTAAGAAAAGTGGCTGGGGATGTTCAACTAGAATGGCATCATTATGCTTCATGATCATGTCAGACCACATGCTGCTTTAGGAACTCATCAGAAACTCGCAGAGCCAGGATGGAAAATTCTGCCTCATTTACCATACTCTCCGGATCTAGCACCTTCCAATTAACACTTGTTTCTGTCCTGTCAAAATATTTGTAAGGGAAAAAATTCAAAAACAATAAAGATATCAGACATGCACTGGTTTAATTTTTCGCTTTAGGGATAAGGTATTTTTTTTTAAATGGAATATACAAATTGCCATCCCGCTGGTAAGAAATCATAAATCCAGATGGCAGTTATATGATTCGAAAAAGTTATTTCAAGGCATGAAAAATGTATTATTTTTTATTCTAAAAACGGGAAAAAAATTCCGGTGGACCTAATGCATTATTATTAATTACACAATAATTTTCCTTTAACCGATGAAAGTCGGAAATGCCTCAGATTAACTTAAAATTTTCATCTAATTTACATAAGTTCTCTTAATTTTTAATAGTAATAATTCTTAATACTTCTTAGATTAACATTTTAACGGTAGTTTAATTTAGATAATTAGATTAGATTTAATTTTAACATTTTAGGTAGATTAATTTGGTCTTATGGTGCAACATAATAAATGTTCTTCGAAATTAAAAAAAAATGTCATGTTAGAAATAAGTTTAATCCTGTGATCTATATGCCAAGTATTACTTCAGAATTTGTTAAAGAGCAATTTAACGAGTATTTCCGATAAGTTGAGTTCATTTTTCTTGGGTAAAGGATTCTATTTTCCGAGGATCTACATCTTAATTTCATTGAGATTGACACGATATCACAAGCTATTTGTCATCTTTCAAGATCAAACGTTAATTTTCTTCACGCTTTGCTAACCTCTTCAGAGTGAAAAGAAATAAATGAGGTAGATTCAAATAAAGTCATCAAAATAACAAAGTCTTGTTCCGTGTTATGGTTATGATTGGGTATTTACATATGTAAGATTTATCTTTCAACGACATAGTTTTGATATGAACATTTCCTGTTATTGTTCAATAATCATTCATGTTAGGGGGTGAAGAAGGACAGGAAAACAACATTTAAGTACATATTTAGTGATAGATGGTATGTGATTGTTTCCTGAAACACAAATGGACATTTGGAAGAGCAAGAACTGGAACTATTATTTCTCTCTCAAACTGTCAAAATCATTCAAACTTGGATGTGACGGAGTGACACCTTAAATTCGACATGAATACCTATAATTTTTTTAAAGGAATTGTTTTCCTTCTTGAGATAATTGATATCGAATTATTTTGAAACCATTTTTTATTTAATAGATTTAAGGTATTGTGTGTGACTACTTGCGACAACTTTTTTTTAAGAAAAAGGAGAAATGGGGATTTTGTTGTTGTTTTTAGATTTGTTTAGTACATTTTAAGAAAAATATGCTAAAATTAAGAAGAGAAAAATAAATTATACAAACGAAAATGGGGAAAATTGGTAAAAATTTACCAAAAATAACATAAACGCGGCCCATTCTGTACCAAAAGCTTATAAACAAATTTTCAATTTTTTTATGTGCTTCTATGTTATTTATTTTTAAAATGGCCTTAAGGATAAGAGATATTTTAATTTTTACAAAAACTAGAGCTTTTTTTATTATAGTTATCATATGAAAGTGCTTAAAAAATGGTGATCATATTCACATAAGGGACTGTAAATTTTGTAATAAAACAATGATTGATAATTCTGAAGGTTAAAACACTTCTACTATTATACATAACATGCACAAAAAATTTCAATTTGTTATTTTCAAAACTTTTTGAGAAATCGCTATCCCCGTTTGAGCATTTTCAAAAAAATACATTTCGAGTGGAATGCATTTTAAACTATGACATCTTGCTTAAAGTAAAGGCAAGAAAGGCTAACTAAAACACTTGTAGTTTTAGTTCTAGTGAACGGCAAATGATAAACTTGGTATTTTTTATAAAGTTAATAATATGAGCTATAAAATAAAATCATCAAACAATTTGTGAATTTTTGGCAAAATTCCCAATTTTAATTTAGTCGGATACCATGAGATTCATAAAAGGCAGAAAAACGCGTCAATTTTAATTTATGCATTAAATACTAGCAATTACAATAAGTGACATTGATTTCAATTTTCATATATAATTAACAGATTTTAAATAAATATTTTTTAAAGTATTCCTTGAGTTTCAAAACAGGAAAAGAATACTTCATTTTAAAATTGCTTTTTTTGTTCACATGTGCAAAACGAATGCTCATGATAAACTATAAGCAAGATTATTTAGTATAAGTATAGAATGTTCTGTTATAATTGGGAATGTTTTTTCCGCTTTATGTTTTTCTCTTTTCAGTTTTCCATTGCTAGTGGACTTTTGTTATCGAAATTGTTCATAAGAAAAGTAGCCTGAAAATGTTTATAACTATATTTTTGTACTTCTTTTCCTTATTGTTTTTGATCCTTTCTTAGAACAAGGAGCTCTTGAAATTTATAATATTGCATGAATCTTTTTCCTTTCTAAGAAAGGATACTTTTCATGTATGAAATGAACTTCCTTTTAAACATTAGTATTCTTTCGGAGATCAATGAATTGTAAAATTGCATGATTTTAACGCAACAGTAAGGGGCAATTCTTTTGAGGATAATACTTCAAAAGGCCACAAAAGTAATATTGTTGGGATTCAAATGAAAGAATAAGAATAAAGGAAGATGAAAAAAGAAATAGAATAATAAGGCGCAATAAGTGACTTATAGTCTGCTGACCAAGATCAAGTTTAAGAGATCATTGAATACATTGTTCTGTTGGTAAGAACAAAAAACAATGAGATACGTTTGTTTAAAACGTATCATTAGTCTACTTTTGCATACTGTGTACATACAATACAGCTGAGATTTCATTAGCTCGTTGATAGAAATAGAAGAGTTATTCTTTTGTCTTAGAATACTTTGAATTCTATAATCTGATTTAAGTTTTAAATACAATAAATCCAAGTCCTAAGTACTTAAGCAAATTTGCTTATATAGTAGCATGACTGAAAAAAGAAGCAAGATAAAAAAAAAATCTTCGAATTTTATCCTATATCTTCCTTACCTTCACTGGCAAAGTCATGACCTTATCTTTCTTCCACAATGACAGGAACAATTCCTGGAAGAATGTGAGCTTTGACCTATTATACCCATTACCACGTGACCTACGTTTTAGAATCGAAGCATTTCTTTTGAATTCTGGAAATTTCTCAAGCCCCAATTTTTATGTAACTTGTCAAATAGTCCCTTTTCATCATTCATTAGTGAATAATGTTATCGTTTGATTTATATCTCCAGTGTTCTAAGAAACGCGCCGTAGAACATTCCAGACTTCTTTCTGAAACTAAAATGACTTCCGGTTTTAAATTTTGGCACTCCTTTTCATTCTGTTTTTCGTGGTGCAGAGAACGAGAAACTATCGTTCCTTCCTGGCTGGCATCTGACCTGTACAATTCTTCTTGAGCATCTATTACGCGAGATAATGCTTTTAAGAACATGTGGAAAGGATCCCAAGTTGCAAAGAACGTTAATAAATGTAATTGCTGGTAATTTTGTTTGAAAGAAGAAAATTGCCCCGTCAGCACCTCGTTTAACATAAATGTGGTTGTTATTCTGCAATTTTTCAACTTAGTCGTCGTAATTGTACAAAAAAAACTTTGTCGGGCGTTAAAAAAAGTCTATGTTCTCAAAAATATAAATGTTACATAATATAACATGCGAGAAATAACATATAAATAACATACGAGATACTTTAATTCAATTGCTTGAACAAGTATTTTATGTATTTATTAGTTTTTTATGTAATATTTTTGTGACCATAAGATTAATTTCTTGTGAATATTTTAGTAAATTTTAAATTCATGAAATGTGATAATTATTCAAAACAATCTGACATAAGTATACATTGGAAAAATATAAAATATTATCATTTTGAGGTACAATGCTTAACGGCATTGTTTTTTTAGAGAAGGGAACTGAACAAACAATTGCTTGATACAATAATATAGTAATTTTCTCACTACTAATTGAAAATATGTTTAAGTTCCATAGGGTAAAATTTCTTTTTTCTTTAGGTCATTTTTAGGATAATTCTGAACTATTTTGTTATTGCTGAATTCTTTTCTTGAAAAAATGTATACTAAGAACTTAATTTAATTTTAATTATAGAATTTAAACAAGAGACTTGTATTGTGTTATTACATCATTCAAAATTTCTTTTTTGACAATAGACTTATATTATATATTCTGTCCTTCCTAATATTTCAGAAATGTATATAATATCACCAGAGAAAATTAATATTAATAAACACATTTAAACTTTAAGAAAATTTAATTGATTAGCATAATGTTTTAAACAATATGGTAAATTCAATACCAGAATAATATTTGAAGTAATATGGTAAATTCAATACTAGAATAATGTTTCAAACAATATGGTAAAAAGTACTAGAATAATGTTTCAAACAATATAGTAAATTCAACTCGAGAAAAATGTTTCATACAATATGTGGTAAATTCAATACTAGAATAATGTTTTAAATAATATGGTAAATTCAATACTAGAATAATGTTTCAAACAATATGGTAAATTCAATTCTAGAATAATGTTTCAAGCAATATGTGGTAAATTCAAAACTAGAATAATGTTTTAAATTATGTGGTAAATTCAATACTAGAATAATGTTTCAAACAATATGTGGTAAATTCAAAACTAGAATAATGCTTTAAACAATATGGTAAATTTAATACTAGAATAATGTTTCAAACAATATGTGGTAAATTCAATACTAGAATAATGTTTAAAATAATATGGTAAATTCAATACTAGAATAGGTAAATTAAATACTAGAATAATGTTTCAAACAATATGGTAAATTCAATTCTAGAATAATGTTTCAAGCAATATAGTAAATTCAATTCTAGAATAATGTTTCAAACAATATGGTAAATTTAATTCTATAATAATGTTTCAAGCAACATGTGGTAAATTCAATACTAGAATAATGTTTCAAACAATATATGGTAAATTCAATACTAGAAAAATATTTCAAACAATATGGTAAATTCTATACTAGAATAATGTTTCAAACAATATGGTAAATTCAATACTAGAATAATGTTTCAAACAATATGGTAAATTCAATGCTAGAATAATGTTTCAAACATTATGAAGTGGTAGCTTAAGTCGATTGATTATAATAGCGAACTCAAAGTCGGTGTTGTCGAGTTGCGAGTCTGAACCCTAGTGCCACTGAATAAACACCGAGTAGAAAGACTGATGCCTATTAAATCTGTCGAGGCTCGAAGTCCCCTCGTTGGTGTGGAAGTTAGGAGAGGGAGGAGCCAGCTCAGGCGACGCTCACATCACTTGACTGTGGTTCTTCATTTCAAGTTCCATCGCCAATAGTGCTTTATAGTGCGACCTCAATAAACACTCACGCACGCTATACGAGAATAAGTAGTTTATGATAAAATCAAGACTTTTTAAAAAATACGTTTTTAAGCAATTTGAAAATGAAATAATAGAAAAATATTCCATTATTTAGGAATATTTCAAGAAATTTAATAAAATAAACACCAGTTTTTGATAAGGCTTTGGTACTTAAGGAATATTTGTTAATAATTAAGGTATCAGACTACTCGCGACAACTTTTTTAAAAAAAATAAAGATATGGGGTATTTTTTGTTGTTTTTAGATTTGTTTAGTACATTGTAAGAAAAATATGCTAAAATTAAGAAAATAAAAAGAAATTATTATTAATAAAATGGGAAAAAGGAGTAAAAATTTACCAAAAATAACATACATGGGGCCCACTCAGTACCAAAAAATTATGAGCGAATTTTCAATTTTTCAATTCTGATGTGTTGCTATGTTATTCATTTTTAAAGTGACCTTCAGGATAAGAGATAGTTTAGTTTTTACAAAAACTGGAGCACTTTATGTTAGTTATTATATGAAATTGATTAAAATAATAGTGATTATACTCACATAAGGGACTGCAAATTTTTTAATCAAACTGTAATTAATAAATCGAAGGTTAAAATATTTATACTATTATACAGAACATACACAAAATATTTCAGTTGATTATTTTCAAAACTTTTTCAGCAATCGCCATCCCCCCATTTGAGCTTTTTCAAAAAAAAACAAAAAATACATTTCGAGTAAAACGCGTATTAAAGGATGACATCTTGCTTAAAGTAATGGCATCTGCTTTTACTGAAACACTTGTAGTTTTTGTTGTAATGAACGGAAAATAATAAACTTGGTATTTTTATAAAGCTAATAAGATGGCCTATAAAGTAAAATCATAAAAAAAATTTAAATTTTTGGCAAAATGTACAATTTAAGGGCAGTCGTATACCTTAAAATGAACAAAAAATGTAATTTAAAGTACGTCAGAATATCCATGAAACTTAGAGAAACGAAGACTCATACAAAGAACATTCTAGAAATTACATCCACTTCGGTTATATATAAACCCGGAACTGCTAAATCAACTTGACAGATAGCTTTCAGTCATGCAAAATAGCCATCTCTGATTCATCATGCACATAGAACATCAGTAAAGAAATTAATGTACCATGGCTCTTCCCCTGACATATATTGTTGAATCTAAGAATAATGGGTTTTCTTCTTCAACAGTAAAATATTTCTTCCATTTTCCTCTTCTTTCAGACTGAATTGTAAAAAATTAAGTTTATATAAGTAAATCGATAAGAAATATAGCTGGAGGTTCTTTTTCCAAGAAAATTTTACTTATAGAGTTTTGCTTGATTTATTATTGTTAAATTACAAATTAATGATTACTTTTGTTAACTTAAACTATAAACAAAGTATTTTACCACAGCATTAGCTTTTATTGTATATAAACCAGCGTTTCTCAAACTGTGGTGTGCGCCCCACTAGGGGGCGTGATAACTCTACAAGGGGGGGCGAGCCTATTTAAAAATCGAAAACAAAAGATTTTGTTTAAAAAAAAATTATATTAATTTACCGAAAGTAAACAAGCAAAATACATTCTGACATAATAAAAAATAAAATACACATTTGAACTAAAATAATACACTTATAAATGTATCAGTAGTGCTCAGTGCATTTTGTAATTAATTTTTAAGAGTACTAAATTAAGAACAATTTTAATAATTACCATTGACCCCATGGGCTTAACATATATAAAATTGCATACAAAAATTAACACTTATTTTGATAATTTGTACGGTTTATAATTAATCTCTTAACTGCTGATTAAAAGTTACGCGATTCGTTCCCCCAATGTCACCTTTTTCCACGAAGGCGCACGTATGTGGTTTATTGGGAGGGATGAAAAGGAATAGGTAAGTAAAACGTTCTCTGAAAAATGTAAGCCCATCGCAAACACTGTCAAGGTACTTTTATTGTATTCCAAAGTCTTCGGAATAATTTTATGGATAGCAGTGCATGGAAAAGATCATTCTTCGGAAAGACGTATATATACGTCCAGGGCAATTAAAGGTTTGGTTGAGCAAGACGTTTATATACGCCGGTAGCACTTAAGAGGCTAAAGTCGTATTGTAGCTTTAGCATCAAAGTGTAGTATTATTGAACTCAATACATAATTAATGTATGGAGGGAGGGGATTCGCGATGAAAATTATGATTGAATATTGGGTCGCAAATACTGAAAGTTTAAGAAGCACTGATATAAACCATCAATGAATATGTATTGTATTAAATGCAAGAAGTCAATAATAGTGATAAATTTTTCCATTTTTTTTTTATTTTGTGAACTTAAAAGAATCTGACTTAAAATTATTCCAACTTTTACATATAAACTTAATGATATTTTCATTGTCTTATAAAACTTATATCAACATTTATTGAACGGATCATTTAACTGAGATCGAAAAAAAAGCAAACAGTATACAATTTGTAATTATCTTACATATTAAGGTATCCGACTACATTCTGAACCGTTTTCTTACAAAAGCGTACAAACGAATATTTTTTTAAATATTTAGTGTCTCTTAGTACACGTACAAAATTATTTCCAGAATATTATTACTATGAAAAATTATTTAAATGCAATATTTTGGCAAAAAATGAACATAAAATTACCTATATTCAAAACATTTTCCTTTTTTATGAAAAAGGGCTCGATAATAATAATATTTTGTCTATATATATAGCTAAGACAGCTCCAGAGAGCCTGAACTAGAATTTTTGAAAAATGCACTTTATTTTCAGACTTACTATACCAATCAAAATAATAATCGATGTTATTTTGCTAAAATTTTTCACTCTGATGTATTAAAAACTGAATAAATCCGCTTCTAAGTTATGTATTTCAAAAATTCTAGATCAGGATCTTTAAAGAGGTCTAAGCAATATATAGACAAAATATTATTTTAATAGAAGCATTTTTCATAAAAAGAGAATGCTTGGAAGATAGGTAATTCTATGTTAATCTTTTGCCAAAATATTGCATTTAAATAATTTTTCATTGTAATAATATTCTGAAAATAATTTTGTACGTGCACTAAGTGACACTAAATATTAAATAAAATATTCGTTTTTATGCTTTTGTAAAAACATGGTTCCGAACTTATTCTGATACCTTAAGTAATTTGCAGTAAATATTTTGAAAATGTGCAGTTTTTAATATCTTTTATTTGAATTTCAATTATGAAGATTTCTTCAAGTAATAAAATTTAAATACTAAAAATTAATAAAATTTTGATTAATGCTTTTATATAAAGTTTTCAACTCTTCAAAAATCTCAGATGAATTCAGTATGAAATAGGTGGAAACAAGATTAAGTGGATCTTTAGTAATAAAATAAAATTCTGAAATATATATATTATTGATGCGCATTATTAATCTAATTTTTTTATCATTAGTATAAAGCCAATAAGAAATTGATACCTTCATATGTGTTATATTTTGACCATACATAATGCGTAAAACTTCAGCATCTTTCCAGATTTTGTTACAATCATGTAAGAAATCAACTAAGAGACACGAAATTCATACTACTGAGACAAATTTTAACACTTTCAAAATGAAGAAAGCTCACCAGCAAAATGTGAATAAGACGCATACAGTATGGAACGAAGAAAAAAGAATAAGAGTACGAAACGTAACGCTGTCTGGACATGAGGGAAAACAACAAACCGAAGTTCCTTAGTAAGGGATATGACTAACTGTTTACATGGAGCAGTCATAGTGACTATTCAACACCAGATTGTCCAACAGCTTTTGAGGTTAGAGATCTCATTCCTCAATGAGATCTTTGCGCTGGCTGTTTAGTATTTTTCAGAGAAAACGATAATTGCCCCAAGCGTATTCCCAAAGCATTTCATGTTTATTTAAATAAATTTAAATTCGCGGAATACGCTGCTCAATCCATTCTACATATATTTTTACGAAGAAGAATACCTTCTTAAACAGAGGTGGACGGACTTTTCGAGGGTGCGGGCTACTTTTAATGTTTTTAAGGTATCGCAGTCCACCCAGTGACGTAGGTGTGGCAATTGCATGCTTTCTTTTTTTAACTCTTGCTTTCGGCATTGTGCCCCTCTCTTAAAATATGACAGAATACTATTTTTACTACAAAAACTCAAGAACACAAGATTGTCAAGTTGAATGCTTGAACAACTATGAGCATTACCGTGGGCGTATTCAATGCAACAACAGAGAATACACGTGAATCGCTGAATCTGAAACCGACGTATGTACTTAATTTGCTCGCTATCGAGTCTGCGAGACATGACGTCAACACAAGAACTTAATCCCGCAGAAGAGCTGATTGTCCACATTTATTCTCCCCTTCAGTCGGCGAGTTGGCAATGTTTCCCTTACAGTGTCAGTGAACATATTAAGGGTCATTGTTCGCTTCCAGTGAAGGTACATGTGTCGTCTAAACATATATCAAATCATTTGCTTAAGTAAACACAGTCTCATCAATTGTGGAAAGCCGATTCTAAATTCTAGCTGGCATCAGTGTTCCATATAAATAGGTTTCTTTTAGTAAACGTGTTGTAGGTCTTAGTAAAGGCGTTCACCCCAAAATGTCTTGGTGGTCCACCGGTTGATCGCTATCGACTTAATGCTCATTCCGGTTCTAGAAGCTTCGGAACACCATCAGACCTGTATGGCTGGGCATTGTCGTCCATAAACACAAAGTCTGAAACAATAGCACCTCGAAACATGTGTGGGGGGCAGCTTCATCATAAAAATAATCTCTAGTGAAAGAACTGTCGAGAATGTGAAGATCCGTCCATCCATTCATCATAATACACAAGAGTCCATCAAGACCACATCAACTTCTCTTACCGTAATGTTAGAAAGAGAGAATGTAATGCGATTATTACCGCATCAACAGGTGCCGATTATCGTTTTCTGACTAAAATGACTCTCATCGGTAAAGATGATGTGACACTATTGAGATGAGCCTCTTTTTCTTTATACCACCAAAAGTGGTGCTATTGATGAACTATAGAGTTCAAAATTGTGGAAAAACAAGCCACTTTTATGAAAGTGTCTAGTTATAATAAATCGGGACATATGTTGTCTGGTTGCCAAAAGCAATGCTGCTAGTTTTTGACTCTTTTCGCCTGCACGATGATATATCAGTCATCCCTTGTTTTCTTTGCCCAACATCATCAATCACTTTTACAGATATCTCGAGGAAGCTTTCCAAGATCATAATACACAAGTCGATTCCAAAATATTGGGCACAACCCTAGACAAAATTATGTTCCTCCTAAAGATTGCTGATTATTATGCCACGTGTAGAGGAATCCCGATGGTTTCTCGTAACTATACGGCACGTACGATTTCACTTTCACCAGCAGAAAATTGCCTGGCCTTTCGTATTTTTTAAATTACCATACTCTGATTTCACGCATTTTGAGTGCCCTTAATGCACCTTTGATAATATGCTTCTAATCGAAGCCCCTATCACAAAATCCTGCTGAATCACAAAAAGGCCCTTCCTTCAATTTCATAGCTCTTTGCTGAAAACTGTTTTTGTTGCTCACGCTTTGCATGCTAGTTGTTATATCTAATGCCTATTTTTTTTATCTTTTAATGATCTTTATTTTATTATGTTTAAATGTTATTCGACAGTTTAATTTTGAACTCTAAATTATTTTTTCCCTATCTATTTTAAAGAGGTTATAATAGTCTAGTGTGTGAGAGGTTGCGTGTAATCTGCATGGTTGACCGATTATGAATTCGAAGACATCACGAATTGAGTTCCATTAAAGATTGCATAGTGGAATTTTGTTTGCAATGAAGTGAAAATTTCATTTTATCTCGTTAGATGTCTTTGTTAACAAGCAATTTGAATTAATGCCTTTCACTAATATGAAGATATGTAGTTCTAGAGCAGGGGTGGCCAACCTTTTTGGGAAGAATGCCACTATCTAATAAAAAAAAATATGCGTGCCACTTCCAATTTTTCCCACATATAAATAGATGTGAAAAAGGGGAAGAATGTTGCTTATAGGCCTATTATGGAATGTTTACACAAATCCCCCCCCCCTCTTTTTAATGCAAGTCAATGTAGAGGAAATTTAAAAATATTATAATAAATAAGACAAAAATATAAAAAATAACTCAGGTTTTATTGTTAATCAACTTTTTACATTTAGGTTACGTATAAAATAAAAACGAGTAACTTGAATCAGATAATTCAAAATAATTATTAAACAGTCAGTTTTTACTTAACGTGGCTTTTGAATTTCTACTTGTTTTACCAATCGATCTATATTAGGATTAGGCCTTGAAGATGCTAACAAAATTAGGTTATTTTAGGTGCATATCAGTTAGTTTTGAGTGATATTTTTTTATATGTCATGTTCATAACAGAAAACATTTATTCACAATTTGATCCACATTTTGAGGTCTGAGACAATCCCATTTTAATACTATCATAAGAAATACTTATTTATTATTATCTCATTAAATTTTTAAATTTTTCAGTAAGTCTACGCGTGCCACTGCTACAACTCCCCCGTGCCACATTGTGGCCAGCGTGCCGTGGGTTGGCCACCCCGGTTCTAGAGCTAAATTAATTACAACATTAGAAATAACTTTGTATGTCAAAACTGTTTTTTGTATTCTAAGGAATTAGAAATACATCGTAGAAGTAAATTTTAGCCATCAATGGACAACTATTTTTCTACAAATAAATTAGTTATCATTTCGAAATTTCGTTCAAATGTTACAAATTGGCCTGCTTTCGCTAAAAATAAATTTGTTTTTAAAAGCATATAATACCAATGAAAATTTTTTTTAAGTATTCTATTCGATGGGAATATTTTTGTTTTTAATAGTATAGCCCTTTTATGTCTAAAATTTTACATTGCGAAACTTTACTGAAACCATTTAAATAGATTGTGGATCTAAAACATCAAATGAAGTACCAGCGCATGTGTTGTTTTTAATGCAACCGGATAAATTGTATCAGACAGGGGTCCACGAAATTCATCGCAACGAGAGCTTACATTATGATTGTCGTTAGCCTTAAGGTATCCGACTACTTGCGGCAACTTTTTTTTTTTTAAATGGAGGTTTGGAATTTTTTTTGTGATTTTTAAGATATATTAGTACATTTTAAGAAAAATATGCTAAAACTAAAAAGAGAAAAAGAAATTATTATTACTAAAGTGGAAAAAAATTATTAAAATTTCACACATAATTACATAAACGGGCCCATATTGTACCAAAAGTTTATGAACAAATGTTTAAGTTTTTGATTTTGATTCTTTGATATTCCTTTTTGAAATGACCTTTAGAATAAGAGATATTTTAATTTTTACAAAAACTAGAGCTTTTTTTTTATCTTAGTCACTATATGAAAGTGCTTAAAAAACAGTGATTATATTAACATAAGGGACTGTAAATTTTGTAGTAAAACAGTGATTGATAAATCCGGAGGTTAAAACACTTGCACTATTATTCAGAACATCACAAAATATTTCAGTTAATATTATTTTCAAAACTTTTTGAGAAATCGCTGTCCCCGTTTGAGCATTTTCAAAAAAAAAAAAACATTTCGAGTAAAACGCATTTTAAAACATAGCATCTTGTTCAAAGTAGTGGCATCTTCTTTTACTAAAACACTAGCAGTTTTGGTTCTAGTGAACGGATAATAAAAAAATGTGGTATTCTTATAAAGCTAATAAAATGGCATATGAAATAAAATCATAAAAAAATTGTAAATTTTCGGCAAAATTTACAATTTTAGGGTAGTTGGACACCTTGAGCACCATGAAAGTGATGTTAAAGGTTTTGTCTCCATTCAACCCCAGTTTTGAGGGAGAACATTATAGGTTAGTGATCAGGGACCTCCAATCTGCTGACATGATCATTTGATCATTTATTTCATAATTGTTATTACAATTATTTTAGTAGAAGAATAGTAAACAATATTTAGCTGATTTGTTTCCTTTGAATGTCGTTGATAAAATATTTATTTAAAATCATGGCTCACGTGTGAATGTTTTATTAATTTATTTTTTGGAAATCAAAATAGAGATCGTGGAAACTTATTTTTTTTAATATTATGATTTTTAAATGCTGTCTAAGTTTTTTACCTGCAATCAATTTTCTGAATTTCTTAAGGGCAGCTTCTTTACGTTCATCTGTTTCTCCAAGCTCCCTTTCCGCCATTTGCTTGATTTCTTCTGTCAGTATCCCAAATCATAAGGGTGGTGATCCGATCTGTCATCATATTGCTTTTCTTTATTTGGTAATTTGACGTTTTTCTGTGCATCACTTGCATCAACAGAAAATTTTTCTGGTATCCCTACAGGTGATGGGCTGTCTGTAGGCATTTTGAATTATTTCTATATTTCTGGTATTGAAAACTCAGATCTGTAGCAAAAGATCCTACAAAAACAGAAACAAAGAGAAAATTGTAAAAATAGCACAAAAGCAAGAAAAATTCGAAGTTCAGAATGCAAAGGCTATTTTTTAAAAATACAGGAAAAGTTTTTAGAAGTACGATATTTGTGAACGTATTATAAAAGTAAGATATTAATTTAGCACAGTGGTCACCAAATTTATGTAACTTCTGAGCTACCATTTTTAAATCCTACTGTGAGCTGCTAAACGAAAAACAACTACCCATTTTTTTTAAAAAACAAGATATCAATCATTGGCATGGCCAAGTAATTTTAGCGCGTTTTTCACATGTTGTATTTGACAATAATGCAACTAATGAACTTTTTACTAACAGAAAGTAGTGTGTACTGTACCACTCCTCTAAATGTACTACTATTGAGCTGAAAAGAAAAAATTCTGGAAAAATTTTGTGGAACATTCGGGAAAATTTTGTGGAAAACTCGGGAAAATTTTATGGAAAACTCAGGAAATTTTTGTGGAAAACTCGTGAAAATTCGGGGAAAATTTTGTGTAAACTGAGTAAAATTTGGGATAAATTTGGTAAAATCCCGAGATATTCAGGAAAATCTTTTGGAAAATTCGGAAAATTCCATGGAAACTCGGGAAAATTTGAAAAATTTTAAGGAAAATTTGGTACGATTTTGTTGAAAACTAGGTAAAAATTGAGAAAATTTTGTTATAAACTAGCGAAATTCAGGAAAATTTGTAGGAAAATTCGGGAAAACTATGGGAAAATTTAAATATGATTCAGCTCATCTAGGGCACAAATGCGACCCAATGCCGAAAACCCGAGGTCAATTGGTTGCTTATAGGCTGAGAAAAAGGTACGACAAAATATGGAACGAAGACGAAGACGAAATTTGCGTCCTAATAGCGCTTTTGTTCCACTACGTGAAAAACGCGCTAAAAATTTCCTTTGTTTATTGCCTATAAGCTGACATTTCTAGTAAATATGAAATTAATTTCAATTGAAGTGTTTAAAAAAAAGAAGCTGAAATTGAATTTTTGTAACATGTATGTCTAAACTATGACCGCTTATGGGCCGCATTTCAAAAATAACTTTTTGTTTCTGGGCCGCACATACAATATTTTTTTTTAACAAATTGAAATAAAAATTTTAACTCTGTATAGTTTTATTAAAATAAATTAACTCATTGTTACTATAATTTTTTTAAAATTTGAATTAGACATGAATAGTACACATTTATTTTAAATTTGTAAAAGTTTCGTTTAATTTAGTTTGGATTTCATAAAGATGAAAAAAAAATCAAATTAATGAGATTAATGGATTTGCGTTTGTGTTGAATAAGCAAACCGTTATCGGGTTCAATAGACGAATTTGCAATTCTTAATGCATTTTAGAGATGTTTGTCAGTGATATTTGTTTTATTTTTGTTTTTCGTATGGTTCATTCTTGGAAAATAACTATTAACAATTATAAGTACTGACAAAAGCTGAAGACATTAATAAAGCATGATTGTGAAAATGAGGATATTTATCGCGCGCGGTGTAGGTAATCTTTATGAAACTCCAATATAGAAACATTCCAAAATTTTTCTTTCAATTGAATGTTACTTTGCTGTTCAATGCATTCCATTTGAAGATTTGAAGGCAATTTATTTAATTATAGAGAAACGGGGTAGAAAATACATTGAAATACTCTTTGTTTTTTTGAAAATCTTGAAATCTTTCAAACACTTCAATTAAATCGAAAATTAATGCAGTATATTTTGTGCATACATTTGTTTTTAATAAAACGTGTAAACTGAAATATTTTTCATAATTTGCGTTTGGGTCGCCTTTTAAAATCTTTTGGGCCGCACTTTAGACAAGCATGATATATAAGAAATAAATTGAAGCATAATTAGTGATAAATAGAAATGTAATAACAGAATTTTTTTTATCAAACTCAATAAGATTAAGAAGAAATGTGGAATTAATTTTTCTGTCGTGATAGTTCATGGGGCACCATTCGAATACAGTTATAAAAATGTTCATCAATGAGTCTGTTTCTGTACTTATTTTTAAATTTTTAAAACAATAGCGTTCACGGGATCTACTAAAATGTTTCCTCGAGATAATAGTACATCGTGACCCACGGTTTGACAATCACTGATTAAGCACATAATAAAGGAAATAATGAGAAACAAGCAAGAAAAAGTGCTGCTGAACTTATTTATTTTATCTAATAACTTCAACAGGAATTATTTTCTTAGATTTATCATGAAAAATTTGTGAAAAACGAGATCTTTCCGAATTTTTTGTATAACTTTGGTTGAATTATTTTGCAAGAATATCTCTATTTTTGAAAAAAATATGACATACACATACAAATAAATGAATTAATTCTTTGCTTCCATGTGATGAACTGTTAATCTTTCAACATAAACAAGATATAATTAATTAAAAAAATAAAATTTTTATGCTATGGAACGTTTTTTCATTGTCAATAAAGATTTAAAAGAATGTGAAGTTACAAATGATAATCACTATAAAGAGGAGAATTTTAGAAAATTATTTTTTAAAATATTTTTTTTATGTTCAGATCTGAATTTTTCTTTCTAATTAAAATTTCGATTGAAAAAAGCCTATTCTAACTTTTTTTACTGTGAAATTAAATGAATAAAGCAGTGTTATGCAGAACTTATAAAAACAGACGATAATTAATTTTTTGTGTCGAAAATTATAAGCAAACACAGATAAAAAGGAATTATTTTAATTTTACTTAATTTAAGATGTTTTTTAATTATATCAGGATAAAAACAACTTGTTTTATATTTTTGCTTCAGAAATCACTTAACAAATTTATATTCAGTGAAATCTAGCATAAAAGATGTTCATTTTTTCAATTTTCTTAACATATACGCAAAGAAAGAGAGAGAAAAATTAATGAACTATATTAAAATAAATTCTGTAAGCTAACAAATTATTATTCGTTAGTGAATACATTTAAATCATCGCAAAACTTTTGCAGTGATATGTGCGTTTATCTCTCCTAAAAATAGATACCAACCATTGTAATCTAAAAATATTGAGATGTTTGTCAACAGACTGTAAAAGAATATTATTTTCAGTTTGCACTTTATCAACTTGATTTAAATGTCGATAAACATTAATGCCAAAATTATTCAAGCATGGAAAACTTAACTGTCGTTTGGAATAATTTGAGAACTATTTTACAATCAAAACTGAATGAAAATATTTAATGTATTAATCAACAGAATCAAGATTAAATAATATGCTACAGAATCGAAAGATTTTGATATAAGCATTGTCAAGTAAACTGTTTTTATGCTGCAATTTATTGATAAGAAGATCTATAGCTTCATTTACATTCTTATCACGATAATAACAGTAATGAAAATAGAAAAAACAAGGAATAAAAATATTCAGCGTACGGCTTCTTGACTTGATGGAAATAAAGCAGGTACAAAAACATCGCATACTTATTCAAGGTCAACAACATAACCGTTTGTAACATTGACATCAGCACTTTCGAGAAGTCAGAAGAGATCCTTGACTTTAAGAACTTGACAAGGGCCAATTAGCATCGAAAGTTTGTTATCGGATGTGTATTTGAGGTACATGTAATTGTTTTTTTTTTTTTTAGCTTTGTTCTTAAACGCCTTCATTTTTAAAAAAAATTGTTACTGATGCGTAAGTGGACTGGAATGATTCTGAAATTATTCTTGCAACTATAATTTTTAACAAATAATATTAAGGCCCTTATTGATTTTCTCTTTTTTATATTTTCTAAGAGTTCAAATACTTTTGTTTAAAATGATATACGACATGAGTAAATACGATAATTAGAAGTATTTTAATTTATTTTTTTAAATTTACCTACTCCTTGACACCCATCAAACAAACTCTGCTAGAAGCACCTGTGTTTCCCCTTGCATTAGTTTCTAATGAGCGCGAATCCATGTGATGTTCAAGTGGAAACATTAAAGCGTACTGGGCTTATCGAAAATTGCATTGGTACACGTCTTTTAGATCTTAAAAGCGAAACAGAGAAAAAAAGTTAAATGATGAAAATAGCCTAAGGGGTCGTAACCGACTTACCGACATTTTAATATAAAAAAATCAAAGATATTATGGTATGGCTATTAAAAATATTGCCATTGACCTACACAGCAGGAAAATTATTGTTTGGGCTGTTTATTTTCATCTTCTGTCTTCAAACGAGAGCCCTCAACAAGGACTGTGTGTTGCGATTATAAATGTCTGGTGCAAGTTTCAAAAGACAGAAGCTGAATGTAACGAAAGTGACTATGATCATAAAGACATGCGCTATAATTATATAAATGAAGCCAATTTTTAGAGATCAAATGATCCTATGTTATTAAAAATGTGAAAAGACCGAGTACACCCGCCGCCCCCCAACAAATGAGTCAGTTAATGACACCATACGGTCCGTGATTTCAATATCTACGTTTGTGGAGTTAAAAACTGTAAAATTAGGGGTAAATATGGCTATATCACCGTTCAATATGAGTCATGGAGCAAAATTAATGATCTTAAAACATTGTGATATTGAGCCAAGTTATAACTGTGTGTCATGCTTCAAAAAACTGGATTCACGTAGAATTCGTGTAGCCCAACAAAACATCTTAAAATCCAAAAAAAAAAAGGGGGGCAAAATTGTTAAAAACAATTAAAAAAAGAAAATAATATGACTTTTGTAAGAGTAGAGAGTAAAAAAAATGCTTCATATGCTGCTGGAAAGTAATAAAAAATTAAATGCTCAACAAATTACAAATTTTTACTTTAAACCCTGTTTTCTCAAAATGTAATATTTTTCACTTTATGAACCTTTTTCTCAAAAACTACTTATCAAATAAACCTCAAATTTCAGTGAGCAGACTTTTAACATGTTTGCACTTTTTAATGGAGGGAATTAGACATATCTAGCAAACTGCTTTAGATGTGACTTTTTTTAAAACTAAATTTTAGGTGAAAATATTGGACATTTTAAAAAAAATCATAATTAATTTAATTTTTAATAAAAAGACAAAACTTTTCATTAAAGTGTTATTGATGGTACACATAACCTACTGTAAAAGGTTTATTCATGAGAAGTAAGCAGTTTCTGTGAAAAAGGTGCATAAACTTACGCAATTTAACATGGGCTCCTATGGACGTGCCAGACCCCCTTAACGTGCATGATCGAGTTATTTCGATCGTGCTAAACTGGCCAAACTGAGCGCGATCGAAATAATTCGAGCGGAGTCGTATTTTATGTTGCTGTAATTTTCAGACTGGATTATAAGGGAACCCCCTCTGCTCTCGTGAGACTTACTGCGACCCTTCGTCATGTTTTCATAATTTAAGATGTGAGCGCGACCTACTTCAAGTCACTCCTTCACCATCTTGCCTACCTAAGGGTGTGTGTGGTGGTGGGGGAAACAAAGCATCACCACAAGTGAAACACATTAATCAACCACTAGTGAAACTACAAGAGGAGACCCTAGGAGTGATACATAAAGAGAGCAATCTATTCTAAGTGAACAAATCTAAGTAAACAAGTGCAAGTGATCTATTTAATTTAATCTAATTCAATCTATCTTAGATTCTTAAACCTTAATCCACTAATTTATTATAGTAGCAAACTCCTTCCTTCACTCCTGTTGTGATAATGAGATAAATCTCACCTACGAATCACCGCAACAGTTCATCTGCTCCTTCTATCTTACACTTAAAAAAACCTAGATTTTATATAATCAAACTAATTTACATATCAAGGTTTCTTTTGAGGGATGGCTGTGAATTAGCGCGAAAGCTAGCCTCAAAGTTTCCCAAGAGATTAATCATAAGGTCACGTATAGATCCGTCACAAAGATAAAGTTTATAGTAAATTTAGATAAATATTATAAAAAAGTATTCTGTCGTTTTCTAGACTTCAGCATTTGAAACATATATGTTTTGTATAAAAAAAATTGAGGGAAGAAATAAGTTTATGTATTTTAAAAGCAAATTAGTAGTAAGACTTATATACAAAGTTATCATGGCGTTACAAATACAGTTGATTCTCGATAATTCGAAGTTGGAGGGGCCAATGAAAAACTTCGAATTATCAAGAGGGTAGAAAAAAAACTCCCAAAATACTCGAAGAGAATTTTAAATTGTGTAGCATTTAAATTTGGAACTATGTAATAAAACAACAATTGTACATATGTATAAAAATATTTTAAAGTAGTTTTTAAAAAGTACATATATATTATACAATATAAATATTATACAGGAGTTAAAAGTCCTGTATTAAAAGAATACATCCAATACATGCATACACAATCCTACGCATCTCTTCTTCACAATAGTGGACCATCCTTTCTGAACACGTGTCCAGGAAGGCCACGTGTTAAACGAAAGATATAAACGGCTGACAACAGGTGAGGTTGGTCTATTGTCCACTTGAAGAAGGAAAACAATAAAAGTGTCTTTTCACCTGAGAACCAAAAACACTGAGAAAGGGTAGCAAATAGATGGTCATTAAAGGAGCTATGTTAGAGAGGAGACACGCAGAGTAAATACAACACAAAACTTGTAGGCTCGAACCTGTTTGCTACAGGGCTGCACATGATAGTGTGTGTTCAAATTGTCGAGAGTTTTGTACGATAACTTCGAATTATTGCGTATTGTAATCTGACCAGCCACATATTTTACTTCGAATTATTGAGTATACCCAAACGTATTGTTTTAGTTCGAAATATCAAGAGTTTTTCTAGGGACTGAACATATATTTCGAATTATCGAGAGGTTCATATTATCGGAAGTTTTGAATTATCGAGAGTCGACTGTATACAAAAAATCTTGTAGACCAAAATCTTCTGGAATTCTTCGATTAACGGAACGCCATTTTCCCAGTTTTGTTCCACCGACATAAAAATGAAGTTCCCACAAGATACTGCGTTGTGTATTGTGCTAAAAGGAAGAGCAAAGGTAAAGAAGAATCGTTACATGTGTAATAATTGCAATGTTGGTCTAAATGCTGCACTTGCTTCCAAATATATCAGACAAAAGAAAAATTTTAAATTTTTAAAAATAAATATTATTATTTCTGCAGAAAAAGTATAAATAAATATTTTGCTCATTAAAATGTTATTTTCAAAACAGTAATTTTTTAAAAGAAAATCAATAAGTGTCAATGAAGGTGTGATATTGTAATATTCGACTCTAATGCTCAATGTGGGTCGAAAACCAAAATTAAAATAAAAATTTTGATTGATTTTGTAATTTTTTTTTTTGTTTAAAACAAGACTCTAAAATGTGTTTTCTTTAGCAAAAAAAAAATTTTTTTTGCTGGCTTTTTTCTACATAAGTGCGCTGAGGAATTAAAACAATTAAATTTTTACCTTTTTATCCACTCACATCTTGTGAAGTAATATCTTTAAAAATAATCGACGCAGAAAAAAGCTAACATCTTAATTTTAAACATCGAATATATTTCAGTTTATGAATTCAGTGATAGATACTTTAATGATAGCAGAAATATTTTAATTATGATTATTTTGAAATCATTAACTTATGAAACCTACATGAAAACAAATGTTTGTAAGTAATTTATTGGTATTTCTCATTCTACTTCTTCTGAAAGATACAGAAAGAATGATATTAAAATACTTTTTTAAAGGTAGGAAGATGAAAAAAACGTTTATTTATATTTTGATCGATAAAAAATAGGTCATTTCCCAAAGCAAGATGTTAATTGCTTCCCTACAACGTCCGTGTTTTGAAAACTCACACGTGGGTGCAGTATCTTGGATAAAAATAGCCCAAGTTTACCTTCAAAAACAAAACCATTAATGCTTTTGTAATAATATTATCCATATGCTGTGAGAGCAACCTCTGATACAAATGATTAGGATTAATGATAAACAAACAAAAAAGTCGTAACTTTCGAAGACCAATTAAATTGCTTAAATTTTTACTTAAACTGTAAACAACGAAAGGTGTTGCAAGTTTATTTTACAAATAAAGAACTTCACTGAACAATCGTACGAAACGATTTTTTGTGTAGGCTCCGAAACCTCATTATGCTGGATATTAAGTTAACTGTCTTTTATGCTAGTGCATAGGTTCCCAACCTCTTTTGAACTGGCGTTCCCTTTTCTAGTGAATATTTCGACACCGCCCCCTCTAAATCTAGAGAAATGTAGGCAATACACGGCGAAAACAAGAGTAAAATTTTTAAAAATATTCGAATACTAATAGAACACATTTCTTAGTTTAATTTTTTTCTAAAGCCTCGCATTTTTTTAGTTGCGAATCTGAAACAGCTATTGCCACAAACGTAATAAAATGTGTAATATTATATATTTTAGTCATAGGAAGGATACTGTTGGAATTGAAACACTACTGAGTTTCTTTTTCATTTAAAAGAGTGGAATAAAAGTTTTAGCTTACCTGTTATAAAGACAGGCAGGGGTTTTGATGATACGAAGTAATTCGTAATAAACTATTGCTTTCAAAATAAATATTCATCGATCATTTCAATCTTTAAAGAATCACACTTTAATTCCTGGTTAACATATTTAATATTGGATAATATACGAAATGAATTGCAGTGGACAAAACATTTTTCCTACTGCTCACAGATAAAGACAAAACGTTCACTATAGAAATTAAAATGCACTATATCATTCAATTTAATGTAGGTCTGAATGTAATGCAATCTTTAAGTTTTTCATCTACTTCCCGAACTACCGAACTATGTGAATTTCCGTACATGTGATATAGAAATGATTTAAATACATACAATCAACATAAGTAAACAGTATTAAAGTTTACTTTTGTTAGTACATAATCAGCGTGTTTTTTTTAGTCTTTTTTAGACTATATTTGGTTAATCTGCCCAAGCCCCACCGCGCCATCTCAACACCCCTAATTTTCTCTGGGCCTTTTACTGCCCCCCCCCCTGAAAGCTTCAAACGCCCACAAGGGGGCGTTATCTCCCACGTTGAGAACCTATGTGCTAGTGCTTCAACCAATGCTCCTTTTCAGCGCTAAAAACAAATATATATATATATATATATTTAATAAATTGGTTGCCATTATTAAGTTCGGTTAATATTAAAATTCTACGTTTGTGGACACGAAGACTGATTGCGGCCGATAAAATAGAAGTTTTTATTAAATATTTTATGAATGTATTATTTTTTTCCAGAAACAATTGATAGAGCCTTGTTCTTCCTCACAAACTTTTTAGTAAAATTGTAATCAGTTCTTCTAATACCTAGTAAAAAGGTCATGATTATGTCAGATTTTTTTTTTTTTTTTTTGGTTACGTGTTTGGTAAATATTAATAAAAATTTTTTTTAGTTTTCACGTAATTATTTTAAATATTTTTGAAACAATATAAATATTAAAATAAACATTTGTAGAAAAATCTTAAGTAAGTATCCTTTTAGAAAGTTAACAAATATTATTATTTTGTAAGCAAAATATATGAGATTTTTAAATCTGTAAAAAAGTGGGAATTTATATAAATCCTCAAGAAACTCGGTATATATATACTTAATACTTTTTTAAAAAAAATAAATGTGAAGCTGTGAAATATTTTAATAGGACAGCAGTTAATATGAAAAGATGTAGCAGATATATAATTTGAAACTTTAAAACTCTTTTATTTCTCTATATTACAGTTTGAATGAATACAAATTAAGTCATGTTTCAATTATTTTAAATTTTAAAGTGGCCGTGGCAGCCTCAGAATCATGGTCACGAACTCTTGACCAACGGTTCGTCAGTTCGAACCCTTGAGCTACTGAAGACCTGTCATGTAGAGAAACTTTTGCATGTTGACCAGGGAGCGGTCGCTCCGAGCACAGAGTCACCCCAGGCTCACGAAATCGTTAAGTCTGGGAAAACCGTTTATTTTTACCAATGACCTTGACATTATCCTCTTATATGAGAGTTTTCTGAGTTATCTAGACGTTTACTATAGCCATATCTAGTTAACGTATAAAAAGTGGCCAGTACCACTTTTCCCCATGAATTTTAACCAGCCAACCAGTCGTGATCTGCACCTCCAATACGTTTGTTGCAAGAATTTATCAAATTTAAAATCTTTGCGTTAAATTTGTTTTTATCTTTGTGGTTTTTTACTCACCTCCAAGTTTTATAAAATGATTATTGAGTATGCCAGACAAAGGTTTCACTTTGAAGTATTGACCCTGTGAGCATTTTTACTTACAGTTCCATTATCCACAAAGTTCAAATAAGATTTCAAATTTTGGAATTGCCATTTTTTCATCAGGGTAATACCAAGATTTTCAGCATCTGACCGATAATCACGTCCACAGGTATTTGAATGACAACCAGTTAGAAGCAAAATTCCTATAAAAACACCCATTTCGCTTGCAGCAGCGTTTCTCAAAATGTGGAACCCCCAGGGGGACGTGATAACTCTAAGAGGAGGGGGGGGGCGAACAAATTTGAAAAGTCGAAACAAAACATTATTTAAAAAGTTATTAATTTACTGAATGTAAGCAAACAAAATACACATTTACTCTCAGATACAATACACTAATAAATGTATCAGTCATGCACAATGTATTTTAAAATTGGTTTCACAATACAAAGTTAAGAACAAGTTTAATAATTACCAGGGAATCCATGGGCTTGTCATATATTAAATTATATGTGAAAATTAACGCTTATCTTGATAATTTGTACGGTTTATAATTAATCCCTTAACTTCTGATAAAAAATTACGCAATTTGCTCCCTAATGCCACCGTTTTTCACGAAGGCGCTCGTATGTGATATATTGGGGGGGGGAGAAAAGGAATAAATAAACAAATCTTTTGAAATAAGTCCTTCGCAAATACATTGTCAAGGTCCTTTTATTGCATTCTAAAGCCTTCGGAATAGTTTTATGGATAACAGTGTGCACAAAAGTTTGTACTTCGGAAAGACGTATATATACGTACTGGCGCTATTAAGACTTTGAATGAGCGTGACGTTTATATACGCCAGGGGCACTCAAGTGGTTAAAGTTGTTCTGTAGCTTTAGTATCATAAAGTATAGTGTTGTTGAATTCAATACATTGTGTTATTGTATCGAGGGGGGAGCGATGAAAATTATGATGAATATTGGGTCGCAAACATATAAAGTTGGAGAAGTATTGGCTTGCAGTGGTCAGGAAATCGTGTTTGTTTCTTACATGTGTTCCATATCGCACAGTTTCTTTTACAATGAGATCATAAATTTCACAGGAATAAAACTGCTCAAATGCTCTACTGGATTTTACTTTCAATGCAGTTTTTATTAGCTTGAACAAGTCATTGGCAGTTGATTCAGCATGTCGCTCTCATTTTGTATACTGCGGTGATTTATTCTTTATCCAAGATGACTGGTGTCTTTTAGCTTTTTATCTGCTCTTCGTTGTCGAAACACTAGAGCTTGTGCGGTTCAGGCTGGAAAGTATCTCCAGCTCTAAGCCCCAGAAACCCGAACATCGTTAACAATAATCTCACCATTATTTACTTCATTCTCCTCCCTTTTTTCTTCGACATTTAGTTCATTGGGCATCTGGTGGAAACACAGAAAATTGAACACGTCGCTCTCATCTAAATCTAAACTATTTAATGATTTTAATCCTTCCTCCAACTTCAGAAACCTTTTCACTGACATAACTCAGCAAGAGTTAAGCACTTTAAGGAAGATTTTTTTTACTCTTAGTTATAAAGAGAAAAGGAACGCTTCAATTGCATGTTTATCGTCCCACAGTCCTATTTAGAGGACAGTTAAAAATAATGTGTTAACTTACCTAAGAACAAATATAGCTCGAATGAATCACCAAGACGATAACGAAAGGGTACATTCGCATAAAAAATGCATAGCCAAATGTCTACAGTAAACTGAAAAATAATTCTGCAACCGCAAAGAGATGATACACATCTCGCCCATTAATGCTATGATTATGCAAAATGTCCTAAGGTAGGCGAAGGGGGAGAAACGCATACCTGACGCTGGCAGACGCAAATACATACCCCTACATATTCCAACTGACAAAATATTCGCAACAAACAAATAATGATTTCCACATGATATTTTTCAGCTGTCCTCTAAACAGGACAATGGGATAAAATGGGTTAAGAGTGTAACATCATTTTAATATTCTTACTGTTTCACTAAAATCGGTTAATTAAAATTTCATAATAAAAAGTAACTATCTTATAAATAACTTTAAAAAAAGATTTAAAAGTAATTTTTTATAAAATTCTAACCCACTAAATAATTGTTATTTTTCAATAAAAATAAAAAAAAATTAAGTTTGAGCTTAATTACTACTAATGTTTTTATAGTTTTTTTTTTCACTACGAAAAAACTAACAATTGTAAGTATGGCATGTAATTATCATCAAATTATTCTTATTTCCATAATCACTATGGAATTTTTTTTCTTGCATTTAAATTAAAAATTGTGAAGTTATTTTTTTAGAGAAAAAAAAAAGCTTTTAACTGATTGAAACACATATCTTTCCGAATAATAAAATATATTTCGCAAGGAACATTCTTAAACAATTGGCAACTTCAACTTCGTACACTTTAATCATTATGACCAAACCTCTTTCAAAAGAAAAAAGAAAATCAATTATATATACATATAAATGTTATCAGTTTCCTTTCATTTGCTGCTATCACCCCTAAGTTATGATTTGCTCTTGAAAAAAAAAGGGAAAATTGCTATTTATCAGAAATTTTTAACCACTTCTAAAAAATCTAATCACGCTTATTTTCCACATGAGAAATTTCGCCTAGGGGTGCCATGGAATCATTTTTGTTTTTAGCAGAAAGAAAAAAAAAAGATCCAGCATACTTGTAAAGAATTTCCCGGTAGCCGGAAATGGAAGAAAGGTCTGGGGTGTAAAGAATGCGCACTTCCTCATAAAAAGACAAAAGTGACATGAAAACTTGAGGAAATGCCACAAAACGAGGTAAATCATTCATTTTCTTTCTCGCTTATCCCATCATGACTAAACTTGAAGATTAAGGCATTTGTAGGAAGTTGCAATGTCATTTGTTTCGGTTTAATCATGTTTAATGATGTATTGCTGAATATTTTAAAGAAAATAAATGCTTAGCATAAATTAATAGATTTCATCTGTGAGTGTATATAATTAAATCCTGTCTTACTGTTGTGTGGAAAAATCTATGCGCTTAAATTAATCTCCTCTCCTCTCTCTCTCTCTTCTCTTTTTTACACACACACGCACTCCCACGCACACTTCCACACACTTATACGCACACGCACACACACTTCCAAGTACACGCACACACACTTCCAAGCACACGCATGTTGCATATTTTTGAGTTGCTTCATTGAAATGATCAATCTTATGGGAGATTTATTAAATAAACATTTTAAAAATATGAATCTAAAGAGCTTGCTGTGAATACAGTAATATGATTTATAATTTCCCCAATTTTAAGATACATTAAATGCAAAACAATTTTGATGTAATATTTTTTTCCAGCTACAAGAAAACTATACAATATCTAAGTATTTCTTTGATCAAATATATAGCGTTTGTAGATGAGAGAAACAAGTATAATTGATACAATTGTGTTCCTCTCCTTCAAAAGAAGACTGGAAGTAGTTAAATAAGAATAAAACTTTATTATTATTTTGGATAAATAATTTATTTAGAGTAACATTCGATGGGAGATTGTACTTCTTTAGCAGTTCGTAAAAATGTTAAATGTTATTCAAGTTTTCTTCCCATTGCTCTGTGTTTTGATTTTTAGAAAATGTATGCTCTAAATCGTGATATAAAACCTTTTAAATATAGTCTATTAAGCGCGCTTGAGCGCGAGGTTGCTAAATCCCGTTATTACGTTATATGGAAAATTCGATAAATAAATATTCAGCTTTTAATATGCTTTAAAGAACACATAAAACATAAATTCATAAGCATAACATATTATTTAAAAAAGTAATGATTCTTTTTCTCACGCTTCTTTGAAAAATTAATATCTATTCATCTTCTCATCAAAAAGAAATCTGAAAGGAAAACAAGGAAATAAACATTGCCTAGAAATACACTGTATTTTTAACTTTTAAAAATAATTTTAAATTGAAATTAATTATTTCTTTAATGACATTTTCTAATTTTAAGCCTACAAGTCATTTTAAACGTCCATATTTTATTACCAGTAGCTTAGATAATTAGAGAAAGTTAGAATAACATGAAACGTATTCTGAAATAATATAAAAAATAGGGAGAGAAAAAATTGAATCTCAAGAAAAAAAGTTCGTTAACTAGAAAATGAACTTCCCTGTTTGGAGGTTATTTTACAAAGAAAATAGTAAAAGGGTTCCAGGTAAAAATTCGCAAAATAGAGAAATTCGTGAAATAGAGGTTCGTCATATGGAGGTTCGACCACACAATTTAATTCTCTATTTTAAATATTGGTATAAAGTGTTTGTCTTGATAGACTTTTTTTTTGCATAATACTGTAAAGCTTTATTACTTTTCACGTAGAGTAATTATTATAATTTAAAAAAAAAGTAAATTCAAAGGAGCTTTAACAAAAGAAAATTACCATTAGAATATTTTAGAAGTGTGTGTGTGTGTTTGCTCTGATTTACTTATACAATATTGCAAATATTGCTTACAAAATTAATACTATCAATATTCTATGGCATATAAATTTAAATTCCATCATTAATTTAATTCACACTGAAGGACCTAATATATTATTATTTTATTTATTGTTAGCATATTGATTGGAAGAAAGTAGAAAGCAATTCAGTTCTTTCAATTTTTCATTATTTCTTATGTAATACAAATATGATTTTATATAAAAACTGGAGCTAATTTGAAGTCTTAGATATTTTTTAAGATGAAAAATAAAATGTATACACTATTTATTCCTTCAATTGCATTCTATAATTATTTCACAGTTGTTACCTAATTTACATTCATTATTTCATGGATGAGGAGGCTATTTAGAATGTTCTATTTCTTTCATAGACTGGAATTGGCACACTCACAAATACCTTAATTACTCTATGATTATTGATTACTATGTAACGAATTCGAGCTGCATACAGATAATTACCTTACCCTTAAAGTATTGAATTTAAAACTTCGCGGTTTGACTTACTTAATGGGTGAACTATCTGATGATCACGCGAAGTGAGGAATAATTAATGCAATAGATGAAAGACATTCCAGAGATAGTAGAGCTACAAACACAAAGGAGGTTTGTTGAAACACATTTCGTAAAAAGGAATTTCAAAAGCTTTTGCGTAACAATGTAGGATTTCCGAATGGGCGCTTTTGCAGTTATTGAGTGTTGAGCTGACATGTGAAACATGCATAATATATATATATTTATGTATACGTGTATGTGTATATGTGTGTGTGTATTAGGGTTCATATATTGCCTTTCCAAAGGGAAAAAGTAATTATTTTTAGTAGGATCCTATGTACGTGGAAAATATATTATATGCTATGGAGATAAAGAGGAAAATAATTTTAAAACAATTTGAAATTTAGTATTGCTGCAGAGGTTGAAATTTCGAGAAAAAAATGAAGAAAAGCGTAGTTTTGGTAAAATGGTTTTACACTATAAAAATAATTATTTTTCTACAATATAAAATAACCAAAAGTGATTATTAGTGACAAGTGCGTAGTGAGTGTTTCCTTTTAATAAAAATTACGTTGACTTTTTACCATAGAAAAAGTTTAAAAAATAATTTTTTAGTTTATTTCCCCCTTCATCCATATACTATAGAATATCTTTTCCATATAGGCAGGTTTTTTAAATTCTGAAAAAAAATTTTCGATCCATTCTGATGCACATATGTAGTCACCCATCCAGTACAGTGGTTAGCGACGCTGACTGCTGTGCCGTAGGGCCTGGGTTCGAATCCCGGAGAAGGCATGGATGTTTTGTAAATGTATAGTGCCTTCGTGACATGGGGGTACTCTAAATAGCCGTCGAGCTGCAAGTCCTCTCGTGAGGTTGGTGGAAAGGGATGAGAGGTGGGGAGCCCCTGACCAATCCCAGGGTGTACTCCCTCAAAATTGGGGAGGGGGGGCAACATTTAATGACTATTAAGAATTATCTGACAGCTGAGAAAATAGAAGGGCCAGACTGGCAAGGTACCACACCAGATTGAAATCATATCGGATATTTGTGGCACTGTGAAAACTAAATTCGCAGAAAAATAACCTTCTAATGGCCCAGCATTTTTTAAAGTATTAAAACAAGTTTGGTTGTGTGTACAGGGATGCCTGAAGTTTATTGTCTGTCTTACTCATAGCATGTCTAACAGAACTACAGCAGTAACTAAAGACGAAGCTGACAAAAAATTCACTACAAAACACTTTTACTTAAATACATTTAATTATTAAGCTCTGTATGGTTTTTATGTAACATACATATAGTACGGGGAAGGTGGTACCATAAAGTAGCTTAACCCTAATTTGCTGGCCTAATTCAGCGACAGCTTTAGAAATCATAATAGTTCTTCATTGTAGTCCAAAGACTCTTTCTGTATCTTCCATTCTTATGTTTCTTTAAGCCAATTTTTTTCTTTTTTTGGTCTTGTAGGTAATACAATTTTCTCACTTATTTAATTATACTAAATATATATGTATGTGTCAGTGTGAGTATGGGAGTGTAATTTGTTTCATTAATTTAACTGTCAACGTATATTGCTATTAAATTGTGCTTGTCTCAAATAAAAAATGTATTGTACGCTAGGGTCCCTATGAGTAGAAGTACGTACACGTTATTCTCAATTTCAAAGCTTTTTAATAAAAACTTTTATGAAATTTTTTAAGAAATCTGAATTGATAGGAACAATTGTAATTCCCAAATCTCCTTAGTTTCCTTAACTCAGTCATTCTAAAACTGTGGGGTGTGCCCTCAGGGGGGCATGATAACCCTACGTGGGGACGCGAACATGTCGGAAATAAAATTTTATTTAAAAAATTTATTAATTTACTGAAAACAAAGCAAAATACTTTCTGACACCATAAAAAATAAAACACACGTCGCATATTTTTGCAATCTGTTCCAGTTTAAAAATTAGAAAGGAAAAGTAACATATTACTTATCCTATTACATATTCCTATAACATATTACTTATCCTATTACATATTCCTATAACATATTACTTATCCTATTACATATTCCTATTACATATTCCTATAACATATTACTTATCCAAAAATTAATTTAATTTAAATATTCATTACTTAAAAATAATTTATAGAAAATTGAATACTTATCTTCATAATTTGTACGGTTTATAATTAGTGTTGTATTGTAGTCAAAGTCGCCCGTTCGATGTAGTGGTCAGCGACGTTGACTTCAAACCCATAGGGCTTGGGTTCGAATCCCGGAGGAGACAAAGGTGTTTGTAAATGTATAGTACCTTTGAGGCATGGGGTACTCTAAATAGCTGTCGAACCGCAAGTCCTCTCGTGAGGTTGGTGGGAGGCCCTGACCACTCTTAGGGTGTTCTCCCTCAAAATTAAAGGTGAAACTGAGGCAAAATGTCCTGTCACCTGTATGGTGTTCAAAGCTACGGCTAAAGACAGGCACACATCTAGCCCTTTGTCACGATGAATTTCGTGGGTCTCGATCTGACATCGTCAGACAGGTGGCATTAGGAACAACAACACGTCAAAAAACATTACATGACAAAAATTATGTTTGAAAATTGGAAAGTTAATATTGAAAATTAGAGAAGTAATGCCTTAAGTAGATTAAAAATCCAAAATCCCATTAAAATTTTCCAGCATAGTGTTGAATTAATATCGGAAATTCCATCTATAATACAATAAAAAAAATGCTGAAACTAGTTTACTTGAAATATTTTTAGGGAAAAAATATATATATATAAAGTAGTTGTGTAGAAAAATGTTTGAAAAATTACAACGATTGCTTAACTTTTAAAGTATGTTTCATAATTCCAAAAAACGTATAATTACAAAAACATTTCATTTGAAGCCTATCACACACTGCTTGAATTCCCATTTTGAAATTAGAATGATTTATATTAACTCTTAATAATATACACAATTGATATAGTAAACTTCTTTTCCAATGTTCGAATTCTTCAAAAGTTCAATCAAAACCTACTTAGTTTGTAACACATAATTAGTATTTAATTTATATACAAGATAAAAAGTGCACTTTAGGTATATATTTTTATCACTCTGCATTGTTATTGATATTAGTTTTTATTTTCTGTATGATATGACAATTTGAAATAACTCATTCACGCGTTCTAATAGCTATTAAGGCTAACAATCAAATGTGTGAAAACAATTTATTATTTAAAAATTTAAAGAATAGGAGTTATGAAGAAAGAAATATACATATTCATATGTCATTAATGCTTTAAAAGGAACAATTAGGAAAAGTCAGAAATCAGTAAGAATAATAATTTAAAATGTAGGAAATTATTGCGAAACGTTTATATCAAATGTCGATTTACAGAATGTCACCCCATTTTGAAAAAAAAATTGTTTTTATTATTCTCTTGAAAATTACCCTATTACAACTTTTTAGTGAGCTGCTTTCTTAATCAGTTTCTTTTTAGTGGAATAATTTTATATTCACCAAAAAAAAATTATTTGGATTCTTTTTTTAATTTTTTTCCTAACAAAGTTTTTACAAAAATGAGAACGCTATTTAAAATGTATACATGAATTTTAAGTGCTGTAAGAAATCTAACTCAGTTTTTCCAAACATTTTATTTAAAAAAAATAATAATTTAAAGATTTAAATTTTTGATGAATTATTATCTGTTATATTCTTTATTATGCTAAAAATAATAAAAACTAAACAACATAAAAAGTTAAATTTGAAGGATTAGATCTAATTTTCAAAGCAAAACCTATGTACAGTCGGACCTCGATTTTACGAACCTCTATTTAGTGAACTTTCCTATTTTGCGAACTTTTTCCTGGAACCAAGAACATTTCATTACTTTCTTCGTAAAAGAACCTCCAAATATAGCGTAGTGCATTTTGTATTTAACCAAATTTTTCTCTTGTAATTAGAATTCACCCCCCCCCTCTCTCTATTTTAAAAATATTTCTGGACAGTTCAAATTATTATTTCTTTTAACATATTTTATGGTGATCAATGGCCTTGAGCTGGTTTTACCAGGTGTCTAACTCACCTAGAGCAATAAATATGCAGTAGATTTTCAAATAACAAAACTCAAGTAAAATTAACAGAAATTAACTCAAATTAAATATAAGGACTCATGTGGTAATGCATCCTAAAAATTACTTGTTATAAAGTAACGTACGTTTAAAATTAATGGTTATAAAATAATGTATGTTTAAAATTACTTGTTATACAGTAACGTACGTTTAAAATTAATGGTTTTAAAATAATGTATGTTTAAAATTACTTGTAGTTTACAATTTGAAAATGTCATTAAAATTCATTACTTTTAATATGAAATTATTTTTATAACAGAAAATACAGTGTATTTATTCTTCGACAACGTATTTTTTCCTTTATTTTTCTTGCAGATTTTTTTTATGGGTAATATTTATAAAATAAATATATATTAATTTACAAAAAAAGTGTGAATAATTACCTTTTTTAATATTATATATTGTTCATAAATTTAATATTTGTTTTACATAATTTTACTAAAAATAATTTAACGAATTTAACTTTATTTAACGAATTTTCCACATAATGAACTTTTTTCTAGATTTAAAAATACGGGGGGGGGGATCAGAAATAACAAATGAAGTTGTTTTATGTTATGAGCAAATTTAAATGTTTACGAAGAGCGTTTTAAAAATGAATATAGATTCCTTACTTATCTTATATTTAAATATTTACTTTAAGAAACGAAATTTTTGTTACATACACAATGTAAATTTTTAAAAAAATATGTTGTTTAATCATTTACGAATATAATTTCATTTGATATATTCCCGTATGTATACCTTTTCATATATTCACTCTGAAGACAGTTTTCAATTTTTTTTATCGTGTTCTAAATTAACTGTTTCCACATCAACAGTGAATAAAACCTTTTAAAATAACTGGTACTTAAATAAGTAGGACGATTTATACCTGCGTTTCCTGTTCCACCAAAAGGAGTTCTCGTTCCAGCAGACTATATTTTTGTTTTTAAAAACAGAATAATAAAAAAGTAATATAATATGCGAAGCAGGCTAGTTCACGTCAATATTTCTTTTTACTTCTTCTTTTCGTGAGAGAATGCATCTTCAAAAAAGTTAATTTGATTTCATGCCTTTTTGATCTTTCTATTGTCTATTGATCTTTCTATTGTCGTGCTTTATTATTGAGGCCTAGTAAACAGCCTTTTATACAAGATACATGTTAAATAAAAGGAAAAAGGTATCTAAATGAAATATTGTCATTATCAAGCAATTAACATTGTCGCCATATTCTCTTGTAACTCGATGTCACGCTAGCCTTGTTTTTGAGAAATCTGTTTTTGATGTTTACATTTATCCGTTTAATATAATTATTTTTGCTGTTCCTTTATTTGCTGCAATGGGAAAAACACATGTTCAAATTACAGCAATATCCTGAATTTACGCGATAGTTGGGACTGAGTGTGAGTTATAACCGCGTAAGTCGGGGTATAATTTCACATATAAATACATATAAACTATTTTTTGTTGGGGCTGGAGACGAAATAAAATAATTATTTGAAAAAAATGTTTAATAAAATCTTAGATACTGCAAATACAAATTTCTCAAACCGCTTTATAAGCTACACTTGTATGTAACGGAATCTTTGAACTCGATTTTTACCCACTTTAAAAGGTTAGATTATTTCGAAATTTAGCACACTTGTCAAGGATCTGGGGCAATACAATAATTTAATAATTTTGTTCCTATATCCTTATCAGGATCATGATGAATAACGATTTCAGATTTGGCGACTAATTCATTATACCATTTCCAGAATTGGCGACTAATTCCATATACCATTTCCAGATTTAGCGACTTAACCTTATTCATATGATTATTTGTTAGGATTTCAGATTTCTCCAAAAATTAAGCTATAATGTAGTATATTTTCATAAAGTGTTAAAGACAAAATAATAGTAGCTATTTTTGAGATCGTGTCTGCTTCTTCCCCGAGCCCTCTTACACCTGCGTCCTACGGCAGCGACAACCAGAAATTGACATGTGTAATATTTTATAATTTGAAATGATTTATTCGAAGTATTATTAAGGGCTTTTGAGAAACTAAAACCCTAAGGCGCAAGAAAAGAGGTGTTAGAAGGCGAAAAAGCATTTACTGAAGACCAAATGCGTCATACGAGTCTAAAATAGTGTGTGATGAACAAAAAAAATCCTGGAATGAAACTAAGCCTAATGTAATTGTAAAATTCTTTTTAAAAAATGCAGTATATCTAACAATCTAAAAGGAACGCAAGGTGATTATTTATTTATGGATCAAAGTAATAGCGATGGTGAATAAAAAACAGAATTCGATAAGGTGCGTGATGATATAACGGAAGACGATTATGAAGAACTTTTCATGCTATTGAACAATGAAAAGTTTTTAAAGTATGCCATTTCCTTTGAATTGACAGGATTCAAGTTATATGTAGAAATCTACCTTTTTTATGGTTTATTTTCTTTTTATTTTTTAGGATAACCTTTTTATATGTAATGTATAACGCTAACCGTAAATTTCGATCTTATATTTTGTGTTAAAATTGCGTGTTATACGCCGAGATATACGATATTAAACTTTACCCCAATTAAAAAAAATATTAATACAAAAATATTGATTTTTAGGTCTCATCTTTTAACAAGTTTAAATTTAAATTTAAAAAATTATTCTAAAGACTACACTTCCCAATTCTAAATACTTTTCAGTTTTAATAACTTGCTTATATTTCTTCAATATTGAGTGAAATTTTTCTTACAGCATAGCTTTTCCCGAGTAATCAGGCTTAAACCTAAAACAATCATTTTCTTTTTATCAAGAATATTTTTATAACATTAAATATAATAAATTAAATATAAACAAAATTTAGGAAAATGTGATTTTTAGCAAAATTTCGAAATACATTTTTCCATCAAATGTATCCCAAATTTAATAAAAAATAATATCAAAGGAACCAAACACGAATAGAATAATAAATTTTCCCTATCTTGCAAACGATTAATATGTTTTATCGTAATTCACGAAAACGCGGTTAAACTACCTTTATGCGATTAACTTTTTGATTTCCTGTTATTAAATCTTATAAATTAAATTCGTACCCTATTATCCGACATATTTTACATTTTTTTTTATTTCTGGGTAGATAATTACCTTGTCACGTAGAAATAATACAATTGAATATCAATTAGAATAACAAAATAAGCTTCAAAACATCTGTCATTGCAGAATCCATTGAGGATAACTATAATTGTAATCGAATGCAAATCTGATGACTTTATTATATTACTTGAAAGAAGTATACTTAAATCAAAAGCAGTGTTTCTTTTTGTTCTGTTTTTTCAAAATCTTTTTTTCTCAGTTTAAATACATTGTTTTCATTTAAAATTAGATAATTTGATTAATTATTTCATGTAATACATCTTTTTTTTCGGAATGTATCAATTATCATGTCTTAATTTGCTTTTAATTTAGAACTAAGTTTTAAAAATAGGCTTGCTGTAAATTCTCACTAAGTAATAGTTTTTTCTTTTTTGAAAAGTGATTTACTTTTTTTTAGATTTTAAGGTACAATTTCAAAGGCAAATGAATTGAATCCAACCTTGTTAGGGGATATTTTCTTGTTGTAAAAAAAAAGGAAAAGACGCGATTTTCTTTAAAAGTTCTCACTGTTATGACTCTAATAATTATTTTTTCGCTGAAAATTTACATAGTATACATTACATGTGGTATACATTACATAATATGCATTACAAGGTGTAAGCAATTCAAAATAATTGTCTAAGTTTTCATAGTATAGCCTTCAATTGATTTACTTCAACACGATCAAAAACAATAATAAATAATACAATTAAAATTATAGAAATATATGATATATCAAAATTAAAAAAAATACAAAAAGTATAATATATAAAAAAACACATAATGTGCTAAAATTAAATAATCCAATTAAGATGCGTTGTAGAATCTGAAAACAAAGAACCGATTTTATTAGAAATAAAGATATCTGTTGAAATTTGTTTTATATTGGAAAATAACGTTTTTTAAAGAAAAAATATAATTTGCTTTTAGTTACAGTTAAGATCGTATTTACGCAAATTGACTGAGTCACTTATTAATGAGCGAGTATAGAAGGCAGCAAATTGGCATAAAGCAAGTCAACATACATGGGGGGGGGGAATTATTCGATTTTCACCATGATTCAAAACAAATGTTGGTTATTTGATCCTCTTTCTCTTTAGATTATTCTCATTATAGGTCCCTTTAAATTTGACGAAACTTATCATTCGAAATATTCAAATAAACTAAATGTAAACATTGGATAGAAATACTATTGTAAATCAATCATTTTAATCAAATACTGAGAAGTAAATTTGTGCATTCAAGATTTTTATCTTATATCTTGATTATAATTTTACAAAACGTTTGAATTGGATAAAAGTTATTCATTTCAAAGCAGCGCTTCTTATTTTTTTAAAATTAAATTAAATTTATTTATTTAATTTTTTCTGCTCATGGATCCTTTTTGCAATCTAGATGAAAAGCATAGACTTCATTTAGGAACATTTTCCTTTTTCCTTCATTTAGGAACATTTTCTTTTCCTTCCCTCCATATCTGCGTAAAGAGTTTTATAATTTATCCCAAATACGAGCATCAATTGCTGTAATGACGATATTCTTGATGGCAGATAGAATCAATGCTTGTTTACTAAATATGAAGGTTTGTATGGAAATAAAAATATTATAAAATAAGAAGCTACCGCAATTAAGATCATGAACACATTGCTTCTCTTCGACTCTCATTGTCTGCATGGAATGCCTTTTTTGACCCCAAGGGGTTCATTGACCTCTAGATTAAAGTCTTCGCACAAGATTTAGGAACTAGCTATAGGCGAGATTCATGAGTACATCATGACAGTAAACTCAAGGAAATATGAAATTTTATTTCCAAGGCATTATTAAAGTACTTGTGACCAATTAAGTTAGTTCATGCTAGGATATATTAAAAATTTATTTTATTTCAAAGTGCCTTCACACTGTAAAACATGATTCTGGCCTAACACAAAACTTTTAATAAAGAAATAGAGTTGTAGGGAATTATAGTGAACACGTATTAAAACACCCTAAAATTCGATGTGAGATATTAAGTCGGAAATCGAGTAAGAGTATTTGTAATAAAACTCAAGGTCAAAAAAAATTTAATTAGCCTTAATATTAATTTTTACGATATTTCTTTTTTAAAAAATCTATTTTTGCACCGAAGCATTAAAAAACAATTAAGTTTTTCAGTACTTATTCATTTAATATTCTTACAAATTCAAAAATGTTTCTGTATATTTTATATCATTAAAATATTTCTCTCTATATTTTTTATTTATTATACTTTCTATTTATACCAAACCTTTTAAAGCAGCGATTCTAAAACTGTGGGGCGTGCCCCCCTAGAGGGGCGTGATAACTCTACGGGGGGTTCGCAAGCCTGTTAAAAAGACGAATACAAAAGATTATTTAGGGAAATCATTAATTTATGAAAAAGGTAAGCAAAATACATTCTGACACAACAAAAAATAAAGATGCGCATTTACACTGATATAATACACTAATAAATGTAACAGTACTGCACAATGTATTTAATAACTAAATTAACAATACTAAGTTAAAAACAAGCTTAAAAATTGCCAATGACCCCATGGGATTGTCATACAAAAAATAATATTCAAAAATTAATATTTATCTTGATAATGTCTCTTCACAGCCAGTTAAAAGTTACTCAAATTGCTCCCCAATGCCACCGTTTTCCACGTATGCGCGTGTATGGGATGTATGGATGGGGAAGAAATAAATAAGCAAATGCTATGAAATAAGTAAATTCTTCGCAAACACCCATACTGACAAGGTACTTTTATAGCATTCCAAAATATTTCGGAATAATTTTATGGATAGCAGTGACAGAAAAGATCTTACTTCGGAAAGACGTATATATACGTCCTTGCAATTATTGTTTCGGCTAACGAGACGGTAGCGGGTGAAGTTGTGTTGTAGCTTTAGAGTCAAAGTACGGTATTATTGAATTCAATACATTGTTGTTGTATGAAGGAGGGCGTGATGAAAATTATGACTGAATATTTTGTCGCGAATATTGTGAGTTTGAGAAGTACTGTTTTAAGGCTCTACTCTGAATCCTATTTATAAATTTTATACACCTAAATTAGCTGTGTTCAAATCTACATTCTTGAACATATAACGATGACAATTGGTATATTTAGCAATGATCAGATTGGGAAAGATTGTTTAAAATAAAAGTAAATATTTAATTATATTCATTTGAAACTATGTTCTGAATAATGTAATGTTTATGTTCTTTTCAGCTTGCAAAGGGAATCTAAATTACCCAGAAGAGAAAAGTTGCTAAGAGGGAGAGAGAGAGAGAGAGAGGTTTAATAATAAAACCAGTTAACTACTAAATAAATCTGGAAGAGAAAAAACACGTTAAATATATTTGGATGAGGATTATATACGTTACGTTTTTAAAATTATTTTTATAAATCTGGAGACGTTTCAGAGAATACAATATTTTTTTCATTCCTTATACGCAATTTTAAAATTACCAACAAATGGGGAGTTATAGTTGTAATCAAATGAAGAATTTTGAAATTTATATAAAGTTGTCTATTAAACATTTTTATAAATAGCCCGAGGTAAACTCAATGAGTACAAATACGGAAGGCAGAAATTAACTCGGAATTTTTGTAAATCTGTTTATTCTTTATAAAATATAAAATTTTATAGTATTTAATATTTTTCTTTCATTCGAAAAATATTGCAGAGAATTTGAAGTAAATATTCCATTGAAAAACAATCCACGGATTAGTTAAAATTCTTAGATTAACTGCAATGATGTAACTTGTAGTTATGAAAAATGCCTTGGGCTTAAAAAAAAGCGAAAAATAAATTAACCAGAAAGTGTTACGCACGCAAAGCGTTTCAAAAAATAATCAAGAAAAACTAGAAACACATATCTTCCGCATTCAGTTATGATGGGTACGAATAAGTTCACACAAAATTTTTCTCAAAAAAAAATTAATTAATAAATAAATAACGACTGTAACACATATTTTTTTTCTTTTCTTTTTTATCTAGAAAAATACATGCGTGATCTTTCCCATGAAACTGAAATCTTTTGTTTTTATGGGAACAAGAACAGTAAAGCACATTTTTTTTTGTTTTGCAAATCAACAAATATTTGGGCGAAGAAAATTTAAGTTATGATTATATACAACTCATTACATCAATTCACTATCTTGTATTTAAATTATGTATCCCAATTATTTAAATTATAAATCAAAAAATTTTAAAGCTGCGGAAATGAGAAATTATGCAGCTGGATGCGTCATGATGTATAATTTGCATATGTAATAATAAGTTTAACTGTAGTTTACTTTTATAAAACTAGTTTCATAACTATTTGTATTGTAACTGCTTCGTGCTTCGTATGGCATTGCTTGAAATTATATTGATGTAAAATCTAAATTTTTGCATAACATGCATTTAAAATCCAGTCGTATATTCGGCTTCCTTTGCAAAAAATACTCTAACGTCAACTGCAGTGAAAAAAGTTCAGAAGAAATATTTAAAATTAAGGTATCCGATTACTTACGACAACTTTTTTTTTTAAAAAAAAGGGAGATATGGGCATTTTTTTGTTGTTGTTTTTAGATTTGTTTAGTATATTGTAAGAAAAATATGTGTGCCAAAATTAAGAAGAGAAAAAGAAATTGTTACTAAAATGGGTAAAAATTGACAACAAAATAACATAAACGTGGCCCATGCTGTACCAAAAGTTTATAAACAAATTTTTAATTTTTCAATTCTGATGTGTTGCAATGTTATTCATTTTTGAAATGACCTTCAGGATAAGCGATATTTTAATTTTTACAAATACTAGAGCATTTTATCTTAGTTATTATACGAAACTGTTAAGAAACAGGGATTATATTAACTTAACGTACTGCAAATTTTGTACTAAAATAGTGATTGATAAATCTGAACGTTAAAACACTTCTACTACCATACAGAACATACACAAAAAATTCGAGTTAATTATTTTTAAAACTTTTTGAGCAATCGCTGTCCTACGTTTGAGCATTTTCAAAAACAAAAAAAAACCCCTACATTTCGAGTAAAATGTGTTTTAAAGTATGAATGACATCTTGCTTAAAGTAATGCATCTACTTTCACTAAAACAATTGTAGTTTTTGTTCTAGAAGACGGAAAATAATAAATTTAGTTTTTCTATAAAGCTAATAAGATGGCTTATAAAATAAAATCATAAGAAAACTGTCAATTTTTGGCAAAATTCCCAATTTTAGGGTAGTCGGATACCTTAAGTAAGATTTCGCCAGTAACATTAAAAATTTTAACCATTTCAGCAGTTAGTCCGTATAACGTAAGGGCTTCCGAAAGTTTGCCACAATTGGTTTGACCGTTCGCTCTACGGGCCCTCTGATATTTTATTTCTTTCTTTGATTTGTACTTTTTTATATTTCTTATGGTGTGTTATGTAGTGCCCAAAGGTGATGTAGTCTGTCAATGATTCTGAAATGCTTTTCATTTGCCTTTATCTTTAGTGGCGAAGGTGGGAATTAGTATAGTGCTTAGTTATAAATAATAGGAAAAAGATGCCTTTTTTTAAAAGCATTTTGGGTAAAAAAAAATGACAGCTTACGGCATAGGTTCTCAACTGGGACGATAACGCCCCTTGTGGGCATTTGAAGCTTTTAGGGGGGGGCAGTAAAAGATCCAGAGAAAATTAGGGGGGTTGAGATGGCACGGAGGGGCTTGGGCAGATTAACCAAATATAGTCTAAAAAAGACTAAAAAGACACGCTAATTATGTACTAACAAAAGTAAACTTCAATACTGTATTCCTTATGTAGATTGTATGTATTTAAACCATTTCTATATCACATGTACGAAAATTCAAATATTTCGGTAGTTCGGGAAGTGGATGAAAAACTCAAAGATTACAATACATTCAGACCTACATTAAATTGAATGATATAGTGCACTTTAATTTTTGTAGTGCACGTGTTGTCTTTGTCTGTGAGCAGTAGGAAAAATGTTTCGTCCACTGCATTTCATTAAGTATATTATCCAAGAAACATAGTTAAATATGTTAACCTGGAATTAACATATGATTCTTTAAATTCACGCGTGTTTCAATTCTAACAATATATCCTATCTATGACTGAAATATATAATATTACACATTTAAATATATTTGTGGCAATAGCTATTTCAGATTCGCAAGTAAAAAAATCGGAGCTTGAAAAAAACTAAATTAAAAAATATTTTCTATTAGTAATAGAATATATTTTAAAATTTAACTCTTGTTTTCACCATGTATTATATACACTCTTAGGTCTCTAGAGTGGGAGGGAGTGGTATCGAGAAATATTCACAAGAAAAGGGGGGGGGGCAGTTCAAAAAAGGTTGGGAACCTATGGCTTAAGAGATTAAATTAATCAAATTATACAACGAAACAAAATTTAATTTCAGGAAATCAGCATAAAAATTGCGGAAAAAATGCTCTAAACTATTTGCATTACTATAAATATAGTCTGCTCAAATAGAAATGTAATTTCGTTTGCCTACTGTCTCAAAAAGTTTAATTCCTACTTTAGTATCAATTTTAAGCAATTAGTCAGGTGACATTATATAGTATAACCTTCCCAAAAGAATTTTTATTTTTAGACAATAACCGTATAAAAGAAAGACTGACATAAACAGGAACTCTTTTATTAATACCGTTTTTTGAAATTTTATTTTCTCTTTGAATTTGATAATTATAAACTTTAAAATGACTGAATGTAGTTTCTATCTGAAATTTAAATGAAGCGAAATAATAGTTTTAATCACACAATAAGATTTGCAAAATTTATTAATTTGGAAAATATAATTAGTTTATCGTGCATCCTACTAAAACTAGCACTATATCTCTTTTTTTTCTTTCATCTTTAGCTTTAAATTTTCTCTTTGATTTTTAATAGAATGCTTTATGGAAAAATTTTTACATGGATAATTTATACAAGAATTCTACATTGATAGAAAGTTTATTTTCTCAGATAATTTTTTTTCTTCCTCTTTAATATAAAATTTTAGTTATAATTTAAAAACGGAATAAATAGCAGACAACATCATGGAAGTACTTCCTTCCTCTAACATTAATAACTATTTATCAAGTTAATACAAATATAAAAGTGATGAAAACTATTTTGAAGGCTATATTATCTTTTGGGGGAAAAGCGAAAATCTGAAATTTAAAAAAATTAAATATTTCAACAAGGGTTACAAAACACATTTGACCATAATCTGACATTTATATTTTTCCTTTTGCCGATTTCCATAAATCATCCTCTTCTGGCATAAAATAACACTTCATGAAAGTATTGGATGTTTTTTCACTTTAAACAAAACATTTCCTTTCATAAATTAGATATAGGAAGAAACGAAGCTCTATTTATGCATGAAGTGCAAAAAGCATCAATTTAAAAGACGCCTCTTTCTTAAAATGATTATGAGCGTGAGCAATTTAAGCGCGCATTATTTATTTATCATGGTTCGCAGTGCTCTGATTAATTTAATGGAAATTGAAGAATTTTAATTGCTTTTTCAGTGGGTAAGCTTCTTTAAAGTTTAAGGTATCCGCGACTACCCTAAAATTGTGAATTTTGCCAAAACTTGACAATTTTTTTATGATTTTGTTTTATAGATCATTTTATTAGCTTTATAAAAATACCAAGTTTATTATTTTCCGTTTATTAGAACAAAAACTACAAGTGTTTTAGTAATTTCAGATGTCATTACTTTAAGCAAGATGTCATATACTTTAAAGTGCGTTTTACTCGAAATGTATTTTATTAAAAATGCTCAAACGGGGCCAGCGATTGCTAAAAATGTTTTGAAAATAATTAACTCAAATCTTTTGTGTATGTTGTGTATAATAGTACAAGTGTTTTAACTTTAAGATTTATCAATCACTGTTTTATTACAAAATTTACAGTCCCTTATGTGAATATAATCACTGTTTTTTTAAGCAATTTCATATAATGACTAAGATAAAGTGCTCTAGTTTTTGTAAAAATTAAATATCTCTTATCCTGAAGGTCATTTCAAAAATGAATAACATCGCAACACAACAGAATTCAAAAATTGAAAATTTGTTCATAAACTTTTGGTACAGAATGGGCCGCGTTTATGTTATTTTTTGTATATTTTTAGCCATTTTTTCCCATTTTAGTAATAATAATTTCTTTTTCTCTTCTTAATTTTTGCATATTTTTCTTAAAATGTATTAAACAAATCTAAAAACAACAATAAAAAAACCCCATATCTCCATTTTTTTTAAAGAAAAGTTGTCGGATACCTTAAAATCGGATTTTATTAAGGATTTATATGCGACACACACAGTGTAATGAAAATTCCGAACTGAATATAGGATAAAAAGAAAGCACATCTTTTGCTCTTAAATTTATGCCTTTATTATTCTCTATTTGCTTAATAATAAAAAAAAATTAAAGAACTATCTTCCGTATTACAACTTTTTTATAATCATAAGAACACTCCGGATTAAAAAACTTTGTTTCAAAACAGTTAAGAACAATCTAAACTATATTTTCAGTTTTAATAAAAAATTCTAAAAAAATACTCATTGACTTAAAACACGAACTTCTACGAAAATTGCTCAAGATACAATAATTTTATTTGAATACGTTTTATAGTTTTAAGGCTTATTTTTTACATAAGTGTGTTTGTTCCATTCTACAAGGAAACGAAAGGTAACGCATAAAAAATTGCTTAATAATAAATCTATAATTAAATAATACAAATATTTTGTACAAAAGACAGTTATTTGGATTTATTTTCAATTGTATTAAAAAAATAGAGGAGTAATTTGTATTCTAAATGTGTTTATTGTTCTACAATTTCAAATAGGGATAATTGCATTAATTAAAAATTAATTTCAAATAAAAAATCAGTTAATTTTTTTTATTATTAAATAATTTATTACATATTTTCCTTACTGGGTTTATAATTTTTTTTCTCCCTATGAAAACACACGCACGCAGACATACAACAAATTGTAAGATCCTTTTGTCTCAAATATAATTTACTCATTAACGTATGGTACGCTTAGGTGTTCAGTATCAAATAAAAATAATTTTTTCTATTGAAAAGCTGATTGTAAATAGAAAAAATGTACGGTGATAAGAAAATGGGCAAATTGGTGTTAGTTAATTTGTTGTTCAACATAAGCATTCTCAGATGATATATACATGTGTGCGGATGAATTAACTAGTGAGCCTACATACAAAAATATTTCAAATCTTAAAAAATTGACATTTTCTCGAAACAATGAGCTTGACTAATGATTGAAAGTCCAAAAATATGATATATTTATGCCGTAATTTCAAGATAAGAACTTTGAAGTATCCCGCATAGTACGATGTTTGCATAGAAAAATAAAGGAAAACTTTTTACTAAATAAACTTATTATCTCTGTCAAAGTCAAATAAGAGCTACAAATAATACTTTAATTCTGTTTTCTCTTGATAATTTTTTGCTTATTTCATTATTTAGAATAAATCAGAGTTCCAGTTTTATATTTTTAATTTTAATTACAACCAAAATGAAAATTGGATAATAATATTTAAAGAAATTTTTTAATTGTTGTATCGCGTCCTTTTTTTTTGGTACAAAATTAAATGAATTTTTATGCTGAATGGATAAATCAAAAGCATAAAAAAAAGCAATTCTTCACTAAATATTTCCCGTTAAAAAAAAGAAATCTTATTGGAAAATGGCATTCCTAAATAGACATAAAGTTAATAATCTTAACTCTTATACTAAGTTGCAAAGTTAATAATTTAAGAATTGAAGTACATTAGAAAAGAAATAAGACAGTGACATGTTTAATCCAAAACGAAAAGTAAATAAACAAACTATTTTTTACCTTTTTTTTATTTAAAATATTAATTAAATCTGGGAAGAATGTCGATTTTCTGAAATGATAAAAATATATAATCTGCTGAATTTGACAAAAATGTAAGTATATCCCTCTTTATTATTTGAAATATATTAGAGAGGCAATTTTATCCTCATCTCAATATACGAAAAGCCTTATTAAATCTGATTCAGAAAACTTTTGATATGATAACCAAACATTTAAATATCCTTAAAAAATATATTAAATTCCGTTTTAAAAATTTCAATAAATAATTTAATGATTGTAAGCACATATATATTAAAGGAAGAAAAATCTCAAAACTCACTCAGAATTCGCAGTTAAACTCTCCAGGCTTAAAAAATGCTAAAATAAATTATAAACCTTTCTTTTCAAAATCAACAAGCGAGGAACAGCTCACGCACTCACGTGAGAGAGAAAGATGGAAAGTGATCCTTTATCCAAACTCCAACATCCGGACGAGATCTTTTTGTTGCCAAAGTTTGTTTATTATTTCCTACAGTTTCCGACGTCACCTAGGACTTCCCCAAAACCAGTTTCTCCAACCAAAAGTCTCTCACGTGTTTTCTGAAACACTCCAAGAGTAAAACGACCTTTGGTGATTCTCGAACAAAAGAAGTAGTAATAATTTCCCCTTTTTTTTCTCCTCTCTGATTAGCAACGTTAAACACAGGTTGTATTTTTTTTATTTGTGTGATGACGTCAATTTGAAAAGTAATTGCGATTGAAACGCTTATATTGAACTAATAATGCATTACCTGCTGAATAGAACTGGCGGTTTTCGAAATGGAAATTACCAATCAGTGGGCGCTTTCTACTGCGTGGTGGGGCTGAGATAAAATCATATCGACCCGTCCGAACATCACGCTTCAATGCGCATGCGCCAAATAATAACTTTTTTTAAAAAAAATTTCTATACTGTGGGAGAGATGGAAAGGAAAAGTGAAGCATTAAAAAAGCTCCAGGTTTGAAAATAGTTGACCGTGTCGTCTGCTGTGGGATAATTGTTATTATTACACAAACCCTTTTCTCACTAAGCCTTTGTGTTTTGCATACTTTGGAGACCATTGTTTCAGTAATAAAATCTTAGAGGCCATTTTAGGTTTTGTAAGTTCATACAGGAATATATCTACGAATATGAAACAATGCTAAATAAAACACGAGTATATTTCCATCCTTTTATTTACATTTATTTGAAAAATAAGCAGGAATTTCGTTACGGTGTATGAATTCGTCAAATATTCAAAAGTTCTTTAATATTGTATTGAAGTTTGCCATTCCCAACAAAAAATTGTCCATATATTTTCCTTACATATCTTATACCATCTTTTTAAGTGTATTTCTTATCTCCTTAAAACTGTATGTGTATTAAAACGTAATAATATAATAAACCAAAATGAAATTACCGTTTAAAAGTGTTAACAATTCAGTAATTTCTTAATAAGTAATATAAATCATTTGTATTAAACTAGGTAAAAAGTAAATAAGTATTTTTTAAAATTTTGTTGATAGTATTTCATTGCTTCCCAAATGTATATTCATTATTAAAATCAAATTACTTCCTTACACTATTTTCAAAAAACGTAGCAAGTTAAATGAAAAGGGAAGTTTATCCGTTTAATAAAACAAAACTTTTTACGATACAATTTATTTCAAAATAATAAGTTTTTAACCACTGTCATGCAGCGAGGAATCACACTAACTAGTTCTTTGCTTTTTTAGCTTCATTATTTGAATACTTTAAGATCTCTACACGTTACAAGGGCTTGCCCCATAACTGAACCCATTATCTCGTGGTTGTTGTTGTCGTGTCCTTCTCGAAGGGAAGGAAGGAAAGTTACCAAAGCCTGAGACAGGTTGAACTTCTACACGATCGGTGGCAACACTACTTATCTCCACCTCCACAATTTAGGCATGATTGAGAGGGAGGGAAATATTCTCCAGCTCCCTACACCCGTGGGAGCTGGTGTAGGGTCCTGTGTTTGTGGTATCTAGTAGAACCAAAATTCGAACACACCATTTAAATCGAATTACGTCAACTAAGAACCTAATTATCGAAATCACTGATCTTTTACTGCCGCTAAAACGATTTCGCCAAAATACCTTTCAAACAACCTTTCAAATTCTTATCTTTATATTCGGAGCAAGCTAAAATACTTTGTTTTTATTAGCACGTGATAAATTAGGTATCTGTGTATGTGGGAAGACAAAGTATAAAGAACTGCTTGTACGTATCCAATGAGATTCAAGTTAATACATCAGATTAAAACGTAGGGTAACTTATAAGTTCGAAAATAATTCGCATAAAAGAATTTCTCAATTTTGATACTAATGTGGTTTAAGATAAAATATATTCTAATACAACTTTTCTAACACGCGTTTATAACATGAATAATATAAGATAACCTTGAAGTTACGCATTCGTTTAAGAAATGGCTTGTATGCATATTATTTGGAAGGAATTCAATAAAAAGACGTTAAGTACCAGCATATATTATACAGGCTGAACACGAATGATAGACCCAATTAAAAAAACAACATGTTATCAAAACTCTGGAAGTGTTACAATAAATGATACATCATAGGTTCCCAACCTTTTTTAAACTGGCACCCAGTGAATATCTCGATACCACCCCCTACCTCTCTATAGAAATATGAGTGTAAATATACATGGTGAAAACAAGAGTTAAATATAAAGAAGTATTCTATTACTAGTAAAATATATTTTTTAATTAAATTTTTTTAAAGCCCCAATTTTTTTTACTTGCGAATCTGAAATAGCTATTGCCGCAAATATATTTAAATGTGTAACATTATATATTTTAGTCGTAGGTAGAATAATGTACAAATTGAAACTCTCTGCTGAATTTCTTCATTTAGAAAAGTGGAATAAAAGTTTTAGCTTACCTGTTATAAATACAGGCAGGGGTTTTGATGTGATACGAAGCACTACATAATAAACTATTGCTTTCAATGTAAATATAAATTGACAGTTTCAGCCTTTATAGAATCACATATTAATTCTTGGTTAACATATTTAATTATGTTTCTTGGATAATATATGTAATGAAATGCAGTGGACGAAACAATTTTTCTACTGCTCGCAAAGACAACACGTGCACTACAGAAATTGAAATACACTGTATAATTTAATTTAATGTAGGTTTGAATGTGTGTGTAATGTAATCTTTAAGTTTTTCACCCCCTTCCCGAACTACCTAAACATATGAATTTTCGTACATGCGATATAGAAATAATTTAAATACATACAATCAACATAAGGTAAACAGTACTGAAGTTTACTTTTGTTAGTGTACAATTAGCGTGTTTTTTTAGTCTTTCTTAGATTATATTTGGTTAATCTGCCCAAGCTCCTCCGTGCCATCTCAACGCCTCCTAATTTCTCTGGGTCTTTTACTGCCCCCCTGAAAGCCTCAAACGCCCACAAGGGGGCGTTATCTCCCACGTTGAGAACCTATGTGATACATGAATAAAATGTTTCATCAAGTGTTAAAGAGAAATATACCAAGTTTTTTTTGTTAAAATGTTCGATATGCAACCCTCTTGTTACACGGCGTACGTTCAATCTGTAATCCAGTTCGTTCCATACATTTTGTAGTATCACTCTACCGGTGGTTCGTAATGTTCTGTTATTTATTACGTCAATTGCAGATAATACGGATTAAAATTAAATTTTTTTTGAAAAATTTTCAGATTTTTTCCTGGGGTATTCCAAGTTTACTGGCGGCAACTCTCGTTGATTTACTTCCTTGGACTTGGAACAAAACTCTGCCTCATTCTCTCCATTGCTTCTTCCTAGACGCTTAGTCGGCGGCTGCAATTCTTTTTACTCGGGGAACTTTTTTTTGGAAGCTCAGTGGCTGAGTGGTTAGTGCATCGCGCTTCCTCACCATGGGTCCGAGGTTCAAATCCCGGGCTGGGCAAGGTTGATTCAGCTTTCCATTCCTTCAGTGGGTCGATAAATGAGAACCAAATTTGCTTGGGAACTTAACACTGGGGGTTCCACGTCAGACTGATCACCTGACTCGAACATCTACTCATGCACCTCAGGGCCCAAGGTCACGTATAATGAGTTGTGCATAGTAGGCGTTGGCCCTCATGGGCTGTTGCACCACTAAGTTAAGTTAACCTGTTTTCTGAAAATGGCAGAATGTTTTTGTTGTACGTTGGTTCTTTTCCGTAGGCGACTTCTAAGTGCACGCCACACAGTGGTCAGTTTTCCCGATCTGGAGCACGGAAATTATTTTATAGCTTTGAAGTCTTCATAATTACATCTAATGATTAAAAATCGTAGTAATTAATGTAAATTGGTTATTCTCTTTTATTTTTTACCAAGAAATAAGGTGAATAGGGTCTTAACTAATTTATGTCTAGTTTGAATTTGGTCAAGAATAAATGATTGCTGAGGGGAACTAGTTTTTAAACAAGGATCTAAGGATATTAATAGAAGTAGTAATTTGACACAGGGGAGAATATATACAAGAAATAGAGTGGCATGATAAAAAAAAATTAAATTTTAACATATTAAACAAATACAATCAAACATAACAATGTACATATATAATAAAGGTTAATAAGTAGTGTTTAAAAGGACTCGGCACTTTAAGCATTTTTTTTTATTTATGTACTTAAAAATTATATTTTAGCATTTCATATAAAGTTTCTATGAAAAAAAATGATACCAGATAAAATTTTTCACATATTATTCACAAAATTTTAAAATTTTTTTTTTAAACTTTGAAAATTTTTTAAATTTTATTCTTTTTGTGTTAATATTTTTAAATATTTCTAAGGATGTTTTAAGCACCTTTAGGGATCGATTTTATAAAATCTTAATTAATTTTGGAGAGAAAAAAATAATAAAATGATACATATCCTAAAAATCAACCAAAAGCCTAATATCTCCCACATTTAAAGTTTTTTGCTTCATATAATATCAAAATATTATATTTTTATGAAAAACAAATGATGGAGAACTAAAATTATAAAATTATTAATCTAGCTAACCTTTAGGTGTCTTCCATGCATCAGCTTTAAACCTCGCCTTCAGTGATATAATGCTATTTTGGGCATCAAGGGTATCAATTTGTTTTAAAACATCTTCCTGGGCTTTGGCTAATCTGCAAAGGTGTAGTAAACAAGCGCTTACATTGGAACCTCTTCTGATATTTCATCAATGACGATACCAGGTGGATAAATAACAGTTCATTTTTGACGCTATAAGCTTATTATAATTGAAGTAAATATCAGTGTGGAACTCTTTGCTATTTCCTTTTATTCTATTATATTGGGCTTTTGACATTTTGGTGTCGACATAAAGAGTCAACGCGTGGTCAGGAGTCATTGTTTTCGTCGATTCTGGCTGTCGAACTAAGCATTTCTTCAAGAGAGAGTAGCACGTCTAGGTGAGCAAGTAGTCACTTGTTTCAAAATTAAGGCAGCATCTCTTTCTCTAGCCTGCTTGCATTGACATTCTTGTTGCAAATGCTAGTTCTTGCTTGCTTGCTGAAACAAGAAGAGGACATACTTCTCTTTGGCGTGGTTTTGCATTCCCCGAATGATTTTTAGGGTCGACCTGGAGTTGATTTGGATGGTATAAAGCTTACTCCCCCCGACAACCACGCATCATTCAACTTGGAGAAGAACTTTTCCTTTCTACGGCACCTCATCCATTTTTACCCCACAAACGAGCAGAAATTTTTAACAATTTTTCTAAATTAAAATTGCAGCTGGCCTTCATATTTATCAAAGTCCGTTGTAGTCCTAATAAAACTAAAAACAGTATTAGTTTTACACTTGGGATCTTGCCTTTTCTTCCACACATCGAATAAGGCACGCCGAGTAATACCATCGGCCAACGCCGAATAAAAAATCATAACTATGGGAGTAGCAGGAAGTAGCAGCTAAATTTGGTATTAAATTAAAGGAATCTTTATACTCTATATGACTTAAGTGTTACTATGATCAATCCGTGTAAATCCCAAAAGTTCTAGTCCATAAAAAACAAAAAACCAACATACGTTAGTCGGGGTTACATGCTGTGCTAAAAGTTATGTTTTTATAATTTTTAATCGAACTTGAACCTAATTTGAAAGTCAAATCAAGAAATTACTTATCCATGGCATGTATTTTCAAAAACAAAAACAAAAAAAACAAAAAACGCTAAAATCTGCAAAATCTTTTTCAGACGAAACAATTGAACTTCCGACTGGAAAATGAGGCTCGCAAGTGTTTCTTGTAGAAAGAACAAACCCGATATATACCGATGGTTGTTGAAAATTTCCATTCGCGTACTGACATAAAATGTTTACCACATGGCTAGGGAACTCAAGAGGACCATAAATTGTGGGTTATTTTTTTATTTCCGCGCAATTTCATTTTTGGGTTTTTCATACGCCAGATCGGGAAAAACTGACCACTGTGCGCCACACCGAATTAACTGAAAAAACCGGTGCATACTCTAATACGCAAAAACTGGTCGTTGTCGCCATTTTTGAATTTCAAGCACAGCTTTATGAATGTGCTGTTGATCATGGTAGAAAAAAAAACTAGCTATATTTCTCTTTACATTCATACACGTCACTTATTGTAATATATGTAGTAATTTCAAAAATATGACTTTTTAAAATCGGATCCCTCATTTGTACTCACTGATTTAACAATTGATAAGATATCTAGAAGCTATGATTTGTTGAACATTTTTTTTATTGAAAGAACATATACTTGGGAACGACATGTTTTTAAATCTTCTCTCTATGTTTTTTTTTCGTAGAAGTTCATGAATCTAAAGTGACTGAATTCAAAATTTTGTTAAAGGTATTTGTAAGAATAAATATTTCACAATATAAAAAGTGAAAAAGATTTTTCTTTGTGATAGAACTATTTGAAAAAAATTCTTTTTCGTGGAAGTATGTGTCATAAAATTTGCAGAAAATGATTTTACGTGATCAGCAAAAATAATATATTTTAAAAACCACGTTAGAATTCAACATGTATTACCTGTAAACAGTTTTTTACGAATATCATGGATCTTATTCAATACAGCATTTTAACTCATCAAAGAGTTACGAAACACTTCTCTTAGCAGTTTACGCAACTAACTCTACTCATAGTAGCTGTAAGTATTCCATTAGGTAATCAATGCGTTTTGTATCACTACAATGTAAAACTTTCTTTATTGATCTAATATTACATAGCGATTATTTTCGCTTGTTTGCTTTATTATTATTTGCATAATGTCAAAAAAGAGGACACAGTTATATAAAAAAATTTTCTTCGTATTTCTCTCTCTATGTATATTGGAGGAAGACGACTCACTCACTCCCCAATTACGAGATCTCCCGAAATATTAGAATTACAAACTTAATATTTGGCCGTCATTTTTCTGTTATTGAGTAGAGATATACTGAAAGTGGGCTTTGTAGAAATTGAGGAGTTAAAAATAAAAAATTTCCTCTTTTTGAACAACTAGGCCTACAGGCTTTAAGTTTGACAAGCATGTTTCTTTTGTGGAACAGACGTCTTCTAAGAACGGATTTTGCAAAAATTGACTTCCATGAAGACTGGAGATGTTATGAAGGAATTATATATAATAGGTTTTAATATATATATATATATATATCCTTGTTTTTCCTATAGAATTTTTTCTTCGTATTCGTCTCTTTGAGAGAAACCTTACTATTCTCTATTCATTCTTTCATTTTCCTTTACTGTCTAGTGCTTTATCCGCGTGTGATAGATATAGGCCTAATTTTTCAACAGGGCTCTGTTTTTTCTATTATGTCGAAAATTTCTGCTGTACGGGGAAGGTGGTACCATAAAGCATTGTGTAACCCTAATTTCGCTGGCCTAATTCAGCGACAGATTTAGAAATCATAAGAGGTCTCCATTTTAGTCCAAGGACTCTTTTTGTATATTCAATTGTTATTGTTTCTTGGAATCCAATTTCTCTTTCTTTTTTGGCCTTCTGGGTAGTACAATTTTCTCATTATTTTATTTTAGTATATATATATATATATATATATATATATATATATATATATATATATATATATATAGGCGTTATAAATTGCACTATAAGACTTTTAAACTTTTAAATTATATGAGCGTGTTCCTCTGTTGCGTAAGGATGCTCTAAAAACGGGTTTTATGGATATCTATTTCGAAGGGGTAGGGAATAGGGAAGTAAAAGATAAATCTACTTTCATTTCAAAAATTCAGGATTTGCTCTTTATAAATCAAGAGGAGAGGGCTATAAAAATGTTTTTGAGTACACAGTTGAAAGCTTGATATTATACTTGGATATCAATAACTTAAAATTAATATGTAGACATACAGAATCATGAAATATCAAGCGCAGCGTGTGTGTATAAATATGCATATTATCTGAAACTAATTTTTTCCTTGTTTTAAATAGTCGGTTCCCGTATTTTAAAAATACAATTCAAGATCACTACGTCAAGGTTCAAAATGAAAGAATAGTTTATTTTTTCCCCTAATTTAAGGTCTGACGGCTAACAACAGATGTACATCTAGCCCCTTGCTATGATGAATTTCATGGGCCTGAATCTGAAGCAGTCAAGATCAGATTGTATAGGAAACAACGACAATAAGTAAGATGAAGTGTAACAAGTATTACTTTTCCGTATTACTTTCTAAGCAAAAGTAGAAAAACATTACTTTTCACAAATTGGTTTTTTTTTAAAGAAATTTTTGGGTTTTAATTTTTTTAGGGAAATTGATATCACATGGGGCTTAAAAAAAGTAAACATAACAAACAAAATACATACATCAAAAGAAAGGAGGAATGATAAAGCAAAAGTAACAAAATCAAATCAATAAAGCTATAAAATAGTGTGGATACATTTTAACTGGAAGCAAACTGAAAAACATTTAAAGGACAGTTGATTCTAAAAAGAACTCTGTTTCACTTTTAGATGTTTCCCTTTTTTTTTTTTCATTTTTGAACAGAAAAGGATAAAATGTTCAACATTTTGCTTACAACCAACAATAAAGTCTCGAAATTTAGAAAGGCACAGGCTAAGTCTTTTGAGATACACCTTGAAATTAACAGGGCGTGAAAAAAAATGAGTGATTTTAGAATTTGTAAGGGGAAAAAAAATTACATGGCAGTTTTTGTGGATTAGTTGTGAAAACTTCTTTGTGTCAGTTATTGGTTATGTGATGAATTAATTACTAATATTATGCAATCAATCAATCTATATAAGTAATGAAACGTTCATATTAAATTTATAAAATAGTATCATACACGCAATGCAAAATAATACGATAATAAATAGTTTTATATACATAATTTTTCAATATTTTTTGTTTCACATTTACAACATTTTATGTATTGTAATTAATTCTTTAAACAATTTTTCTCGCTTTATAATTAGTTTTGGAAATATATCTTGATGTATATACTTTTTATTTATAAATCAGCTGTTTCATATTGCATAAAATAATAAATTCTATTTTAATTTTCTTTCTTATTTTAAACCGATATTAATTGACTATTTAAATAATACAGTTGTTCTAGATATTGTTGAGGTTGAATATCGTCTGCTTTTATTCAATAATGGGGTCGATTCATCACTAGAGGGCGCTGCGATCGTGGCCATCATCACGTGATTAACAACGTGCGATCATGTAAACAAATAACAGTTGACTGTATGACACTTGTGGTTGCGCGCTAACTTTCGAATTTGCAAACATTATTATTTTATATTCTTTTTAGTCCTTCAAATAGTTTTAATATATTTTCTACTTTTTGTATTGTAACCAATATATTATATATAGTTTTAGTTTATAGTATTAGATTTAAGTTTATTTTATACTTCTATCCTTTTGCTTCGAATTTTTGTATACTTTTAGGTTTAGTAATTATTTTTTTATTAGTACCAGCCATATTGTGATTAAAAAATTATGCAACGCTCTTTTGAACAAATTGCTTCTTGAAATTGGATAAATCTACTAATATAGCAATCATCATGTAAGCGAGTTTTTCCTAGAAAAATTCGTGCAGACTGTAATAGGGAGTGGCTCGCCAAAACAAAAAATTGTTTTGTCTACAATGTCTGTCAGCAAGAGCGATTAGTTAATACTTCGGCTGTTGAATAGGACCAAAGACTGTTAATCATTTATTATGATAATTGGATAATAAGAGATTCCATGTAAAAGTATAACCGTTACATGAATATATTGCTTATTTGTATTTCTAGACACTGTTAGTTGTGTCTGAGTGCTGTGAAGACTTCCTGGGATTTCGTAAATTCTAGTGTTGTGGCATTTCTAAGGATTGTTTTTTCATTGCTCCTGACCCATTCTTTGTAAGGAAGGTATTTATTTCTTACCGAATTTGTGACATTGATTATATTTTTTCACATAGAAACTTCTTGTAATTACAAAAAAGCTTGTGAATTTAACAGTTATTTTCTAATATTCATATAAAGTTTCCTTTTTACTGTTCTTGAAAACTCATTTCAGTATTATTATTAGGACATCAAAGTTTTTAATGTTAATAATTCTTTTATTTTTAAAATTGTAAGGAAATATTTGTTTGCTTTATATCAATTAGACAATTTATATGCAATTCAATAACTCATAAGAAATAATTTGTAATAAAAAATAATCCAATAAAATTTAATTATTCCTAAAAATTATGTATTAATATGATTCCTTTCTTTAACTTAATAGTATAAGAGTATTTTCTTTTTTAAACTTTGAAGACAGTCTAAAGGGAAATTCTAAAAGAAATTTCAAACCTTTGTAAATGATAAGTAAAGTCAAACAATCAAAGCTGGCAAATGTGTTATTTCATTACAGATTAATCATATATTTCGAAAAATCTTACTATGTCTTGGGAATTTTTGTAGAATAGTTGTTTAAAAAATTGGTGTACAATAACAATGTTTCAATTTTATGTATCCATATTAATGCAATAAAGATTGAAACTGACAAAAAAAATACTCTTTTGGAATACATCTTAAAAAAAATACTCTTCATAAATACATAATGAAGCATGTCACTGATAGTCTTTCAAAGAATATAAAATGCATTTTTTAAATTCAATGAATTTTTAATTAAAAAAATAAAATTTTCACATGTTTCACTTGTATAAAATCATGTAATATTAAAATTAAATGTTGATAAATTATGTAAGTTAAATAATTTTAATTACTAATTTTAACTAGCTAACAAAAATTTTGTATGCTCCAAAATGTAAAAATTTTTATGAAATAATTTAGGCATGTTTCAAACAATTTCTAAAATTAATCCCATATTTTAGTATGATCGTTTTTTTTTTTTTTTTGATGGGGACAATGATTTTATAAAAAAAATTCAACATTTGTAGGTGATATTATTAAGACTATCAAAGTGCTAAATGTTATTATTTTACAACATATCTTTAAAGGCTTCATAATGGATTGGTACAAATCATACTATTTTAAGGCCACACAATGTGCTAAACATTTCAAAAACAATTTTGACATTTTCTTATGGCCATATCATTGAGAAGCTTGCCACCAAATTTCAGATTTGATAATAAATTAGTTTTAAAGATATTTGAAGAGCTTAGGTTTTGGTTTCAGTTTCATTTTAAAGCAGTTTTCCACTCTTAAATTGAAAGAAAAATATTTTTGAGCCCAATCAACTCTGAAATAGTTATTATTTCAGTTCTCATTACTAAAAGTATTTCTGCTTTTTTGTTTTGAGTTCTCATAGTTACTTAATTAAGATTGTTTTCAAAGCTAATTTTTGTTTTAAAAATAGTTTATATAACTTGGAAGCTTTATCATTAATTTTTCTTGGTGGTTCAAACGTTCTCAGGTTGCTGTGAAAAACAATATTTGAAGAGATGGAACACTACTCAAAATGATGCATCTAAAAATTGCCCTGCAATTAGACTTCTATTTCAAGTACTGCAGATAAAACTGAATATTCCCATGATGTACCTAACTGCATGATAATATATTATAGTACTATATTTTAGTACTTTAAAGTTGTGCAATAAAACTCAAACTTGCTAAACTGTATCCCATTTAAACTGAAAAAAGTTATTTTTTACAACCTGGTGATTTCTATGGCTAAAGTTAGTATTTATTATTTTATACATAAATACTTTGTGTTTCAAACAGTGCTGGTTTAAGCTCATTTCGAGCACTGGGTGCAGAAGATCTACAATTTTTAACAACAAAAATTCAATACTTTTTTAACATGTCTTTGTATAAAGTGCCTATACATGTTGATCTACTTTTTAAAAATTATTAAGGGAATGTTTACTCAGAAAGGTGCAATAATTTCAGAATTCAATTTAATTATCCTCAGTTTTAAATATATTTTTCTTCTTATTGATTACATATAAATTATAAAAAGTATTAATTTATCTATATACATAGATAGCTCCGAAATACAAGTTAAGCTTGTAAAAAATTTTTTAAAATTCGCTTCTTTTAACATATTGGATTGAGTTAATATGAAAGTTTTTGAATAATAATAAATATTTATCCATTTATGAAAATGAATTTTATTTTTACAACACAATGAATTGCAAATAAGATAAAAAAATTCAATACAATATATATAAAAATGAATACTTGCATAAAATTTCCATTCACAATTTCTACTGGTTATGTATCTTGACCAGGTATTGTATGTTTAGTGCATACAAACTAAAAACTTATTTGGAGAAATGTATTGACATTTCATTATTTTTTTTCACTAATATGTATCTAAAGTATCTTTTTATACATATTTATACTTTAAAAAAATGGAAGATAAAAAACACATCAGAGAGAGAGGGGAAAAAAGATACAGAATTCTCACTCTGAAGTTTAACATGTGAAAATATATTATTAAAGATTAAAATCATTATTATACATCAACAAGTTCCCAAAGTTTATCATGAATAAACGAGTTCCATTCTAATCAAAATAACAGTTTCTACTACTTATAAGCAAGATAATTAACTAATTATATCATTAGTTTATCAGGAAAATTCTAAATTTCAAGAAACTTTTCAGTTTTCCAAATTATACTTGAGCAAAATATTAAATTACTTCAAAGTTTGTCAAAGAAATGCTAAATCAGTACTCATACCATTCCAAAATTTGGAACTTATGTATTAAACTGCCAAATAATTTCACCTAGCAAAAACACAAGAACTTTAAAAAATTATATTATTATTACTGCGTTCAAACATGAGCAGGAACAGCTCCAGTTATTGGCTGTATTATGCAACAACATCCCACAGAATCAAATGTCTATACATAAAGCCATATTTTGTTTCATGATCCTAATTCTCAATAAATATACAATTGATCCAAGTACTCTTCTTTGGTCAATATTTGTAAGTAACTCAATGCAACAAATTTATTCAGGACTTATAAACAGGATAATAACATACATGTCTTTTAGACTTTTATTTATATTTATGTAAAAATAAATCTAATGATATAAAGCAAATCTAATCTATAATGATAAATCTTCTACAAATTGTGCAAATACCTATAAATTCTTATTTGTAATACATAGTAAAAAAATTTGTACATCTGTGTGATAGGTACTTATTTGTTTTTCAGTCAAACTCTGAAAAATAAATGTTCTGCTAATAGATACCACACAAATATATTACAATTATTATTATTTTTGTAAAAGAATTATGGATTCAAAAATGACTTTTTTTATTTTGATCATGTAAGAGTGAGCAGGACTTTTATATTCCATATATGGACATAAACATATTCTATTATACAAACATTTTAATTAAAAAATTTTAATGCCTTAATTTATTATCATATTTGAAATTCAATTCTCGATAAATCATATCTTTTACCTAAAATAACACAGCCAGTAAAGACTTTCAAAATGTTGCATAATTTTTTTACATATAATTTTACAAATGGTAAATGATAATTTTGACTTCTAATGTTTTAAAATGGTACTTGATTAATCATCAAGTATAAACATTAATGAAGCTGTAGTAAAAAATATTTTTCCATTTCTATAGTGAATGCTTCTCAAAAATGTTTTTTCTTTTTCCATGTAATATTCTAAAATTATTTTTAAAAAAACTAAGTTTTTGATTTATATGTATACTTGTTTTTGATACAGCATGTATGGTTACATATCAGATTTTTGCATCCAAATTTTTTGGATAATTAAATACTGAAGTACCTCTGTTAACTACTGTGAAGATGTGTAAAATAAGTAAAATTTAGATTAACTAAACATGTGTTCTATTGTGTGTGTGTGTTAGGACACACCTGTCCTTAATTTTACCAAAAACATATCGATGGTTTGCAAAATATTATTTTGGGTGGACATTAAGGAATTTTCAATATTTAAAACATTGAATACACTAAAAAATCTCTTGCAATGAAACCCTCTGTTAAGGTGCAAATCACTTAATGTTATTTGCAATGAATTTATTTTTCTGTACAATATCCTTCTGCTTCTATTCTGTTTTGTATAAGGCAAGCTTATCCAGGAAGGAATGGAAAGTGCTGGCCTTAACAGAATGTAACGTTTGCTATCCCTGTATTAAAATAATTTTTTAAAAAAATTTACATAATTATGCATGTATATGCAACTAATGTAAATGAAAATGAATTATGTATGTAAAATGAAAATAACGTGAAATTTAAAATGTCAGTTGTAGTATAGTAAAATTGATAATTAGAAATTTTCTTTTATCGTAATTGTTTTTTTAATATTAGGAAAAGTTAATGCAATCAGTATTTTAAGAATATAGATAGATACGTGCTTCTCAATTTCTATATGATCTAGCTCTTCAGTATCGAACTGATTTATTCCCTGATTTCTGGAAAAATAGTGGAATATGAATCTCACAAATTATTAAAATATATTGTATGTTCTTCACCATACAGCATTATACATTTATGGATGCATATTTTTTAAAGTACATATGAACTTCATTAATTTACTTGTATTTGTAAGTGTATTGTTCTGAAAATTACAAAACAATGACTTTGCTGAGCCAGTTCAGTTTCAAAATCTTATCTATCATGCTTGTTAAATTAGTGAAAATAGCTATATAAAGAGAAAACAGAAAAAAAATGCAGGTGAGTTCAACTGCATACTTATTCATCAGTTAGAAAATCAGAACAGGCCCAGAAGTAGAACCCTGGTTTGTTTTTTCGTGTCTGCAAAATTGAAATGCTTTGAAGTCGACACATTTATCAACATACATACAATAAAATTTCAAATGACTGCAACATAGAAAATGCATAGATATATATTACATTATATACACAGTTAGGAAATAAATGAACAAAGTTATAATGATATTTCTATAAATTTAAAAGTATTTTGTATGCTACTAAATGGATAGCAAAATTAAGAGTGAGATTTTATTCCAATAAAATTTAACAGAACAAATTTCTTTATTAAGACAGTTCAGTTTCAAATTTTTGTCTGTAGTGCTTGTAAAATTGTCGAAAATAAATCTTAGAATAACAAACAAGTATTATAAAAAAAAAGTCAATTCCTTCTTAGGTAAGAAAATTTTTATTTTAGTTACTTTTTATCAAATAATTATAGTTAATATAAATATGTGTATACATATGAAGAATCACAACATTAAGTGACAATTAATTTTTATTATTATCATTAAAATATTGCATTGCTATCCAAACAAATGTGTTTCAAATTTCAGTTCAACTGAATGTTTTAAAATGTGAGAAAAACCTTTTTAATTTTGGACACAAGTCGCCCAAAATGCATATGTCCCAAAAATGATGCCAACATGGATGTATTTATAATTATTAGAATAATTAGTTTTAATCATTAATTTTTATTAATTAAATTCTGTATTGTCAACCAAAATAATCATGTATTTAAAATTTTAGCTCAATCGAGCGCTTTAAAATGTATTTTACTAACGATTGAAAATTTGAACAACATAAATAAATATTGAGAAAGTGTGAACTAATAGTAGGAATTGAAAAAAAAAACGTAGGTAATCAACTACATACTTAACAAATACAGAGCATTCAGAATAGATCACAGAAGTGGTACCCTGATCTGTGTATGTTTGCAAAATTAAAAATTCTTCGAATTCGAAATGCTCAGAAAATATTTCAGACTCTTTTTAAAACTTTAAAAATCGTCAGCGTATTTGATAAAAACAAAAAAATATTGAAAATGAAATAATTAAAAAGTACACACATTTCAGTCGAAATTTCTTTTGGAACAACTTCTTTCATTTGTTTTTGATAGTAGATGTAAATACGAAAATTCAGTCAAAATACTCAGTCGAATCAAACACGTGGCTATTTGTTTTGTATATCATCACGTGATTATGACGTCAGGTGTATCGAGTCCATTCA